>CAODLS013128313.1:0-15174 GCA_948243855.1 Flueggea neowawraea | reverse complement strand
ATGTTTGAATTTATGATTTGATTCGATTTATATCAGCGATTCAAATATACGAGACAACTCTTTGCATATTAGAACCCAACATTGTAAAAATTAGGCCTAATACATAATTTACCCCCAAATTTGCACGGTTCTTTATTTTGTCACCCCAATTTTTTTGCACATTCATCTTATCCTCTGAATTTGTTTAAATTATCTTAATTACCCTCTAAATTTGCTTAAATTGTCTCAACTATCCTCTAAACTTGTTTAAACTGGACAATTTATCAACTTTCTTTAATTCATCACATAACTTTCTTATATTCTTTCTTGGTTTTCCATATTTGAGAGTGATAACTGGAGGATGAATAAGAGGATTTGGAGATTCAACCATATTGAAAATAAATTCTTAATTAAGACAATTTTAACAAGTTTAGGAATAAGTTGAACATTCAAAAAAATTGGGGTGACAAAAGAAGAAACCTTGCAAGGTTGGAGGCTAAGTTATATATTAGTCCTAAAAATTAACATTTCTCTTTCTCTTAAACGAATTACACAAAGTCATTCTTTAGTAAATGATGACTTGCATGGTCACATCCATCAAAAATAAGTTACCACTAGCGGAGGACGCCATGCATGTATACGAGTGTACTAGTAGTTTGTTAAGAAATTAGATGGCTTCAAAGATTTACTTGAAGGATGGAAGGAAATAGTCAAACGGCAGAATGCATTGCCGTTTCCACTGTCATAAATATAACGTGGAAATGAATACCAAATGGAAGAATGTTTAGATGGCAGCGTCAATAGGCTGTGGAACTTTGGGCATACGGAATTGATCTCACTTCATATACACACACCTACCACCCTTTGACTAATTACAACCGCTATGTTGTAATCTGTGGCTCTGCAGAATTTCTAACATCTACAAGCAAAGGGCACGGTTACATATGTGACCACATTATAAAAGCTGGAGCCAGGGGCTAAGTTGGCTGGTTTTGATGGTGCCATAACAATGCAACGTGGTTCGATAATCACAGCATTTAATTTTGGTAAGGTCGTTAAATAAGAGGAGCCGACTCCCAAATAATAGTATAAGCAATGTTGTGACAAGAGTGTGGGGGAAGTTGGACAAACCAAACATGGCTCTGAAAGTTACGTTAGTGTCTCGCTGTTTATTATTGGCAATGCAGATTGCAGAGAGTTGGTTTCGTATTGGGACTCCGCCAAGAATGAGACCCTCTCAACGTGGGGTTAGTGCAAATATCAACACATTAGATCACAACTCTCTGTCATGACAATCGAGTCAATTTCTTATGAACCAAACCGATTTGATTCCGCACCTGGTTTCTGCATTCTGCCGGTGTTTTTTGAACTTAATTTATGTGGGTCGGTTCTGGTTTGAAATATTTTGTACCAATTTTCCTTGCCTTATAAAATTTAAGTTCCGTAAAATATCTTACATAGGCCATAGCAAAGAACATTGTACATCATATTCTCAGGAATCTTGCCTTGTCGAGACCAAGTCCTTTCTTGGTTCAAGTTAAGCAAAGAGAGTTTCCGAAAATTTGATTTGATAAAATTCTTGATTAATTCTTGATAAATATGTTGATATAGTGAAATATTAAATTTACAATTAACCATTTTGAGAAATTCGAAGTATGATCTTAATTGTCAATATAGATCTTTTTTATTGAATCCTAATTGGATTTAACCTCTTGCACCATTTAATAGTGGTTTTAAAGAACTCTATGCATTAGAAACTTAGAATTAGCTAGCGACAAAAAGAAAGAGTAGAAGATTGGTTAATTTGGTAAATTATATAGTGAAAAATAGAGAGCCTAAATTTGGTAGATTGTAGAATTTCTACAGCAAACACTCGAAAATGAAAAAAATAATTTGCTATATTTTTTATATTACTTAACGACATTTCAAGTTAAATTTGTGAGGAAAAAACATAGACAAATTTCGCTAAAAAACATGTTTATTTTTCAGCTTATTCGATTGGTATATAACTTTCATGCATATTGGAACTCTAATAATGTATCAATTTTTTTACTATTTTAAATAAAAAATTATTTTCATTAGACTTTAATTTACAGAGAGCATGGTTGAAAAAGTTACAGCACAAATATTTCATGTTCTTTTCCTTGTACAGTAAACAAGAATAAGGTTGAAATTAAAGAACAAAATTTAATCAGATTAATTTAAGGACATAATTTTCATTATGCTAAAGTCAAATAAAAAAAAAGAACATATTGTTGTTGGTTATCCAACTAATATTTATGTCAAATCAGAATGAATATTTCACATGGGTAGTAAATCAACAAAACTAAAAATGTGTTTATTTCAAGCATATCTAAATTGCATACTATTTACTATTCAACGCATATTTCAAATATAAAATAACTTGTCAAACTCTTTATTTTTCTTTTATTGAGATCAAACTCTTTACTTTTTTTTACTATAAAATCTATTTTTGTAATCTATTTTTGTAATCTATTTTTATAATTTATTTTTGTAATCTATAATCTCAAACAAGTGGATATATAACATAAACAGTTTTATCATTTAAAAAATAGATTGTTTCTGTAAAAATCTTAACCTCAATCAATACATAATCTTTAGTCATAATCAAGTAAGATTGATTATGAAGTATCTCTCGTTGAGGATATATCATGAGTTAACAATGGCGGAGCTAAAAATTTGTTAAGGCGATGTCGATCTTCAAATAAAGCGGCAGAGATAAAACATAGCATATAGAGTCGGCAATAATACCATAAAAATTCGTGGACAATTAGTGAGTCGACCGACTTCGCCCGACCCACCGGACTCTGCCATTATAATTTAATGTGACACAAACCAATTCTTAATATAGCATTTCATACTTCTATAAAAAAGAATAATACTAAAATAATAAAACCGTATATATTCTAATTGGCTAGTGCAAGCCAGGTCAAACAATATGATTAGGTACAGTGTACTGTGACCTAATTACCAGCACCATATTAAACCTTCATTGAACAAAACCTAAGCCACAATCTCATTTTACCAAAAAAAAAAACCCACAACAATAATGATAGAATATACTTAAAGTAATTAATAAAATCACAAGAAAGGTAAGATACATGCACGTCATATGGAGAAGAGCATAAGCATGATCATTGTGTGGGATTAGTTTAGCAGAATGCATCCACAGTCCAAGACTTCCAAGTCTTAGAATAGAGGGTTCAGAGAAAGGGGGCCGGAATTTATGTCACCAAATCCAGATCGTTTGCGTTGAGCTAAAAAAAATGCACTCACTCGGTGAGTCACTGACCCTGTAGTGTTTAAAAGAAGAAGAATCATATATTTGAAAGCTCAGCAATACAAGCAGGCAACGTGGCGGCTCTTGAACCGGTTATACTCACACCGATTTAGCAGTAGCAGATCCAACACCCCCGCCCCCTGTGGCCGACAACTCGACAAACCCGGTTTTGTGGATATCAAACTCTCCTCCTCCTCCATCGTCCACGTGTCCCTTATTCTACGGCACTGATCACCCTCTCCCTTCCGTACGGTCCAACCCCCACTCTTCCCTGGGCTTTTCGTCATTTCCTACCTCCTTGGACACAACAGGAAAACTCCGATGTTGTTAGGGCACTTTCGTCTTTTAGCTCAAAGTGTGAAATGTTACTAGAAGATTTGCAGAGGATAATTTGTCAGACCTCAAAACACACCCTCCCTCCCTCCCTCCCTCTTCAGCGCTTTCCTTTCACAGTCGGTTAATGCGGAAGCTTCAGCCTTGAAGGAGTCGATACGTATTCGACCTCATATATATATATTCGCAGATTGTAAAATTGAGATTGCAGTTCATTGTTTCTCTGGAAATGCAAGACATACATGCGATTGGAAGCGGCGGCGGCGGAGCAGGTGGAGGAGCGAGGCTGTTTGGCGGAGTTGGAGGCGGCGGAGACAGGAGGTTGAGGCCACACCACGCCCACCAGAACAACCAAGCATTAAAGTGTCCGCGTTGCGACTCACTCAACACGAAATTCTGTTACTACAATAACTACAACCTCTCCCAGCCACGTCACTTCTGTAAGAGCTGTCGCCGTTACTGGACTAAAGGCGGCGTCCTCCGTAACGTCCCTGTCGGCGGTGGATGCCGGAAAACTAAGCGCTCTAAGCCTAAACAAACCGCCGCAACATCCGCCTCTGAAACCGCTACGACTCCATCACAACAGCAACAACAACAACAGCAGGATCCACAGCAGCAACAGAATAACAATAATAATAAATCCTCGAATTCTCACACAAGCAGCGAAAGTTCTAGCTTAACGGCCACAAATTCTACTCCTACCGCCAACACGACGGTTGAGGCAGTTTCGAGCAAAGTAACAGCTAAGAATAACGGCAACATGTTCAACGGAAGTGTTGACGTAGAGACCTCAAATTTGTTCAGTACGAATCCGAGCTTCGAGCAAGGGATTTACGAGCAGTATCCGGAGATCGGGAACTTCACAGGGTTGATGGCATCGTCATCGAGCGAGAACATGTCGTTTGGGTTTAGCAACGTGATGAATCAACAAACGACGTCGGCTCATGAGCCAGTTCATCAGCAGCAGCAGCAGAGCCTGTGGCAAGGAGGGTTGATTGATCAGACGGTTCAGAATGAGTTGACGACGCTGCAGAACAGCGGGAGTAGAGAAGGAGAAAGTGGGGGAGGATTTGGAGCGTTGGATTGGCAAGTAAGTGGAGATCAAGGGTTGTTTGATCTTCCCAACGCCGTCGATCAAGCTTACTGGAGTGAGAATCAGTGGAGCAATAATCAAGATCATCATGCTGGTTTATATCTGCCGTAAATTATTATTATTATTATTATTATTATTATTATTAACTTAAAACGAATTAAGAGATTTTATATTAAAAAAAGTTTATCGCGCACAAAAAAAGAGGCATAATCAAATAAGAATTATATAACTGAAACTTTGTATGTAATTTTTTAATATTAATTAGTTATTTTGATTTTGGAAGGTTGGGGCAAGTACGTGCTTGTGGGGTTTTCATGTTATATGTACAACTGAACTGACTCCCATGTTAGTTTTTCTCTTTCTTTAATTTTGTTTATTGTATTTGGAATTAAAGTAAATTGAAATATAGAGAAATGAGAAGAAATTTGAGTTGTTCTCTTTATGTTAATATTGTTTGTAGAATTAAAATTCTGAATAAATACATGTTTTTCTCTGCCATGTTCTTTTTAAAGGAATTTCTATACAACTTATGATAATTCTGATATATTGAGGCGTCTAATTAAAAATGAAGGGATTAGATGATCACTGCAGGTAATGTGCTCCTGTTAGTAAGAACAAAGTTAAATAAAATGCAATATGATTATATTTTTAAGTTAGCTGGTGTAACATACTCGGCAGTGTAACATTTAGCATATAGGAGATTTTGTATATTTTATAATTGTAAAAATGGCAATATATTTAGCATATTTGAGAAATATTACTTTTATGTATTTGATATAAAAATGTATATTTTGATAAATATGATGATAATATAATTTTTTTAGTTAAAAATTTTAATTTTGAGAAAATAAAGAAAGAAAGGTAGAGGGAGGATTAAATAATTTTTTTTTATAGATTTGTATATGAAAGGTAGTATATTTTTTAATTTTTTAATAATTAATAATAATTGTATAATAAAAAAATATAAAAATAATATGTTTTTTTTTAAATAATTATACATAATATGTTATATTTAAGTATGTCAAATAATTTTTATATAAGTAAAGTTCTTAGAGATTTTAGGTAATTTTTAACGTTTAATATCAAATTTTATATTAAAATAATATCATTTTAATACTAATTAATATTTTATTTTTAATTTATTATACTAAAAAAATAATTTATAAAATATTATTTATTTATTTTTTAATATATTAAATATGTAATTAAATAAATTTATAAATATTGATTGTTGTTTATATAATAATTTTTAAATTTTAAAATATTGTCAATTTTAAAATTAATATTTTTTAAAATTAATTAATTTAATAAATTTAATTAGACATTGAAAATAATTTTAAATTTTATGAAATATTATAATTAAAATATAATATAATTATAATTAATATGAAATACTATTAAAGTATTATATTTAATATGAAAAAATATATAATAATAATAATAATAAATAATTAGTACATATAATTAATAAATAATTAATATATTTAGAAGTTAATTTATTTTTTTAATTTTTTTGTAATTTTTATTTATTATTTTAAATATGACTTTTTCATAATTTCAAACGAATTTTGATTTTTAAAAATAATTTTTTATATGATATTAATTCTATATCTAAATTAAATTATTGTAAAAAAAGTGTACAGTATTAAAATAGTGTCTACTGTTTATGGCACATTTGGATGTCATAAAATGTACTATATTAGAGTATTTTTACACTAAAAAAATATATTATTTTAATATTATAAAGATACATTAGATTTGTTCTTAGAATTCTATTGTATTTAAAATAAAGTCATAAAAATAATTAATAAACATATTAAAATAAGTAACTTTTTCAGTAATTAATTTCTTCTCCACTATTTTTTCATGGCAAGCAAGGCCTGAGAAGAGTGTCGCGTATAGGACACTCGTGTCCATCACTGTATATAAACAGAGTAGTGGGTTCTTGCTGGAATCATCAGGCATTAAATGATGGATTTGTATTCTATAGACAAAGGTGTCATCGGTTTCGGAACCATTGATTTTGATTTTAAAATCAGCAGTGTCAGTTTGTAAATATGAGAATTGGAATTAAACTATAATTTTTACGGTTTGATTCGGTCTCAATTTTAGTTTTGATCGGTTTAATTGTCGATTTAACTGTTGGTTTAGTTCTGGTTTAGTTCTTTTTTTTTGAAATTTTATTTTTATTCTATCAATTTTTTTCGATTTGTAAATTTTATAATATTTAATAATTAACTATATTACTAATAATATATTGTATTTTAAAAATTTTTGTTAATAATTTTTAAAAAAATTAATTATTCTAATAGTAATTACATCAATTAATTTTAAACAAAATTAGAAAAAAAATTTATTAAATTTTAATAGATATCCTTACTTGTGGCAGAGAAATATCATGGTTACAATATCGAATTTAATTATGTAATATAACTATACAACAATTAACAATACATAATAAATTAAAATACAAATAAAAAAAAATTAGAAATTTAAAATGATAAATTAAATTAAAAAAAAATTAAAATAAATTTTAAAAATATTGGAACTAGAAATTTTTTCTCCCTCTCTTCCTCATTTTCTTGGGTGAGAATTAGTTGAGTTTGACTCTCTTAAGTTTCAATATTTTTAAATTAAAAATTTTTATTTTCACAAAATTTTTTCATTAATCTAAAATAAATATACAAATATTAATTAAATTTAATAAAATTATAAAATAAATAAATTAAAATATATTATAAAAATAGAAGAAATTTAAAAAATATAATTGTAAAAAATAACTTTAAAAAATATAAAAAATATAATTGTAATAATAAAATATATAAATAATTAATAAGAGTAATTTATAGTAAAATAAATTTTTGAGAGAGTGAGTGCATAAGAGATTGAGAGAGAGAAATGATGTAAAATTGATAAGAATATAGTGGAGTATTTATAGAGTTAAAAAAAAAAGAAAATAACAGTTGAAACCGCTGGTTAAACCGGTAATTTGACGGTTTCTAAAAGGGTGAACCAGAACCTAAATCGTAACTCTCTGATTTTGGTCAGCCAATTTCGATTTTAATTTGATTCTAGTTTTGACCGATCTAATATCAGTTCGATTTGACGATTTCAATTTTAATTTTATAACTCTACATGATACACTCAGTATAAAATAAAAAGGCCAAAATGTGCCACGTCGGCCATATTGTGTTCAAAGGATAATGGTAACGATTAATGAGGAACGAGAATTACGTGGGAATTCATGTTGAAACATGGTGGAGGTGGTGATGGATGCTAGAGACTTGTTTGTATAACTATTTTTATTTAAAGACATATTTTCTCATTAATAAGTTATTAATTTAATAATTGATTTGTTAGCGTTAGAGAATTATTTGTTAAAAAAATAGAAATTTAAGTTTTTAAAAGAAAAACTTATTTAAAAAACTGTCAATATCTAATTTCTTTATAAAAAACAATTTTCTTTATACTTGTTTACTATTTATATATTATTAATTATTTTAAAAATATATAAAATTTACGAAACTTACTCTCCTTTCCAAACAAGCTGGGAAGAGTTGGTGATGAGTTGATGGTGGAGGAAAGCGTACGGAATGAAGAGTAGGAGTCGGTTTGTGGTAGTGAGGGCCCACAACGGGAGTGAGAAGTCCCATGCGTAATCATGAATTCACGTGGCGGTGGCCATGGATATGGTGCGCTTTAATGATTCTGGCGTACGTGGGTTTATCTCATTGGGTGGGCGGAGGGTCGGTTTGTCCTCTCTCTCGCTCCCAAAATAACGTCAAACAACAATTGACTATTCGACTTCTCAATAATTTTTGGACTGATTTGGGATCCATGCTTAGTGTTCATATTTGTTTGTTAAACATGCCATAAACATATTTACTATTTTATACTTTTTTTCGTTTTAATTTAATAAATATAATTTTTATTTTAAATATCTCAAAATATAAATATTTTTTTATTATATTTATTATTAATAAAATTATAAATTTATTTTTATTTAATTTTTTATTTAATTTTTTAATTATAAATATAATTAGTTAAAATATATAAATAAAAAATTAAATAAAATAAAATTATTTAAATATTAAAATTATTATTTTTAAGTTTTTATAAAAAATAATTAATACTTATCAAATTGTGACAGTGTAAGTACATATTTAATTACTAAAAAAATATATTAATTTTTTTATTATACAATTTATTTTTACAATCTATTTATATAACCCTATAAAAAAAACTACCAATAACTTTTTTTAAACAAACTCTAAATTCGGAGACTTTCTTCGACAAAAATTCTCAATCTAATAATTTTTGTTCTTAAATTCTCAAAATGTATGTTCAACTAAACCTGTAAGAGTATGTATAATAAACTCTTCAATTTTGAGAAGTCAAATATATCATGTTATTTTTATTTATATATTAATTTTTATTAAAATTTATATATTATAAAAAAATTAGAAAATAAATATTTTATTATTAAAATTTGTGTATTAGAAAAAAAAAATATTAGAAAGTAAATATTTTATTAATAAAATAGATAAATAGTATTAAATAATAAATAATATTTTTTAAAAAATTGGTGAGAAATTGTAGATTTATTAAAATTGTTAGTTAATTTATTAGTAAGATATTAAAAAAAGAGTTGAATTGTAAATAAAAGTATAGTTGAGTTCAAAATTTAAGACAATTGTAATACTAAAATATTATATTTTTTATTGTACATGCTCTAAATTAATAAATAGTGCACTAAACGAATAGGGATTACGCATTTAAGTTCAATTTTTGCTTTGAACTGTGAAGAAAAATAGAGTTTATGCAATTTGTAGAGAGAAACATGGCATATTAAAAATAAAAGAGATAAAAATAGGTTTATTTTAAAAATATTTTTTAATTTCCATTGAACCAGCAATTTAGAATCAAACTTGATGACCGTAGACTTGATCCCGGTTTGAGTCCATTCTAGGCGGTTTTTTGTGATCCGGTCTGAATTCGGTTTGGGAGTGAAATCGATGGTGGGCAGGTTAAATCAAACGACGCCCAATGTATGGAGTGTACGGTGTGTGTGAACTTGAGTTCTGAAAAGTACGACTGTAGGATGATAGCAGGGGAGAAACGTGTGTGCATTTTCGGACGAAGCAAGTGGTCCTTAAAATTGCTTGTAGTGTAGTTAGTGCATAACATCTTTGAGTGGTCCTTTTCTAACAGGATGTCCATTGTTCACCCTGATATCTACCTACGATTACCAGATTTTTTCTTTTTTATTCTTCAACAATATTTTTATTTTCTTTAGAAATTAAAGTATTTAATAATTTATATTTCAGCAAATATAGTTCTCTCCAGACTAAAATACTAATTATCATTAGACCAACATCTTCTAAATAAAATAAAAACGTTTTTATAACATTAGTTTACTAGGTTTTTCTTTCCGTTCTTCATTCTGTTTGATACATGAAGGATTTGTTGGTGGCGGATCCAAAATTTTTTGAGAGGGGCATCAAAATTATATGCATATGAAACAATTCGCTTGTGAATAATTATTTTTTCGATTTTGCAAGAAGATACTTTTGTGTGTGTATAATTGGTTGAATGGTCTTAAGAATATGTCTCTCTTTTTTTTCCCACCAAATAAGATGAAAGAATACTTATATCCAAGCACAGTCCCAAAAATAGAGGGGAGGGGACAAACAAAAAACGTATTCATAATGGGATGGGGCTCACACACCAGGCAACCGTCGTCAATTGACTGTTCAACAGTCATAGTCGGAAAAAAAAGACATTGCTTGATGTGCAATGGTCCAAGCATGGGGTAAATAAATGACATTGCTCGATGTGACTTGTTCAAGGGCCTGCTTTGCTTGGCCCATCTTCTGTAACTCAATGCGTATTTATCATGTCATTAAATGTAACGTGTTCTATTAATATGAGTAAACGGAGTCAATTTCGAGAGACATAATAAGAACTTTTTAAAAATTTAGAAACACAATCGACTAATACAATTTTTCTCAGAGGTTTTATCGTGATTATCCCAAAATGATTTTGGTGTAGTTGAAATTGGTGTTCATATATCCTACATCGTAAACAATTGAGGTTAATAGCTGAGTATAAGTATATTTTTTTTCGCAGACCACCAAAACGTTTATTCAAAGACAAAACCGTAAGAGTCAATAACGACTTCAAAACAAATAATACATCAATTGAATGAACCTAATGATCAACAAAAAAACAAAAGACAGTGTTCTTAAGCCTTCTAACTTTGACCGGAAACTATTGGTGTGAGTATCCCAAATCATATAGGAATCAAGAGACTATGATGTGTCTTGGATCTCATATTATTTAAAAAGTTGAGGTTAAAAGTCACTTATAAACACATTTTGCTCTGCAATTATTGATGTGTCTTTTCAAGAAAAAAATTATGGGGACTAATAACAAATCCAAAATGAATAAAACTTGATCAAGTGGACTTAGTCTAATTAAGAAACATGATCCACAACAAAAATTATAACCATCTCTTCAATTTTAGACTTTATTGTTGTATTTTGGAGAGGTGGAGCCAGTAAAAATGGGAAGAAAATTAGAGAATGTGGTGTGGTATTTACATGATACACCTTGAAAACTTTGCAATATTTATTCTGTATGGACAATATATGCTTATTACAGATATACTTTGCAATATTTCGTCCGTACACATGTGACTTTTCATATTCACGGAGTCTTGCTTATATGTTGTTGATTTATTGTGTGATATTTTTTTGTATTTGCAAATTCAGGGTGTCTTATTTATATGTTATTTTTTGTTTATATATTGTTTGAATGTTATTATATATTATTGATATATTATTTATATGTTGTCTATATGTTGAAAATAATATATAAACAAATCTATATTTTCAGAAGTTGTTGATTTGTTGTTGATACATTGTTTATATGTTGTTTTCAACATATAAACAACAAATCAACAGTATATATCTGGTTTGTATGTTGTTTATATATTGAAAATAATATATAAATAAATCTATAATTTATATGTTGTTGATTTTGTTATTTGTATATTATTGATATCTTATTTATATATTGATAACATATAAACAAGATATTAATAACATATAAATTATGTTCAAGTTTTAAAATAAGAAACAACATTTAAACAATATATAAACAACATAAAAATAAGTTTTAAACAAGTCCGAAAAATGAACAGATTTTAAATAAATTCTAAACAAGTTTTAAAAAATTCCATAAAATATAATTTACAAAATTAGCGTTGTACGAGTGTGATTTTGAAGTTTCTATCAAAATATTGAAAATGGGCCACGCTAATATATAAATTACAAATTTGGGATATATCTTGGCCCTTAGAGAATTGCTTTCTGTTGTGTAGTTTCTTTTGCAAATTATATTATTCCCATATTTAGTTTCTTTTTTTGTTGAAAAATAAGATTCAATCTGTTTATTTAATCTCAATTCAACTACTCATTAGGTTAAAGCCAAAATTTACCATCAAAATCTGATATGACATTCCACAGAAGCTGTGCCAATATTTTATCAAGCCTAAAAAGAAAATCTATTATACGTACCGACTTCCCCAGTCCCCTTTCCTAAATGGATTTGCTAAACAGAACAGCCAGGAGTGAAACAAATGAGCCTCATAAATGTGAACACTTCATGATGGTTCTTGGTCACTCCGTTGGGCCTTTTGGCTGTCGAGAAAACTTCTTGCGTTGCCAAAAGCACTGGGGGCTTCCGAAACCTATAGATATTGGTTATAACTGAGACGAATTTGATTTTGAGCTTGAAGTCTGATGAATAAGGTGGGTTTCCTTCCAGGATGACCATTTGAGAACTTCTCTGTAATGGTAGTCCTTACAAAAATCTGGCTTCACTAACAACCTGGTAGTTTAGTGGTAAGTTTGGCCGATAAAGGAACCGTTAATACTCTAAAGTCTAAATGTATTTTAGTTATCTAGTTTTCATGGGAATGCTAGTATTAATTTTCTGAAATTCTGTACACATTTCTATAAACAATTCAATCTGGAAGACTGTAAATTTGAGGTTTTTCGATTTATATCTGCTTCCAATAAATGCTGATCAGACATTAAGCCTAATACATGAAGAAATATTAAGGTATACTGGAATCCTTGATTTTTCATTTTAATTCTGGAAACATGACTCAGAATTTACAGCACAAAATCCTGACTCTTCTTTGCCGACTCAAAAGCAATTTTCTCCTTTCAGAACCCGGAATCCTTGCCGGACTTCCTGTCCATCCTGAGGGCAATCTGTGCATATCAAAATGAAATTGTTAGTGACAGAAACAAAAGAACCAAGAACGACAAAGGGTGAAAAGAGAATATACACTGGAAAATCAAACGAATGGGAGCTGGCATGGCTGATACTTGAACGAAAGGAGCTGCTGCAACAATGTTGTACTGGCTCTTTGCCTTCTATTTGGCATGAACAAGTATTAGACACAATTGCACTGGATTCTCCAGGGCCACGTTGATCAACATGACTTAGAGTTATTTCTTCTATCCTGTCTTCGGCCTGAAAATTACTTTCAGTTTGAGGAGAATCTTGGTGATCTGCTTCATGGTTTGACTCTCTCTTATCATCTATGGCGCTTTCTGGCTATGAAAATCATTAACATTTCATATCAGTCAGTCTATCAGGATCATCATAATCATATATGACAGGTATATTAGAGCTACTTTTTGCTACCAACACAAAATTAATTGATAATTCTATAGCCACAACACCCAGCACTCAGTCCGTGATTAAAATTGATGTCCTATAAAGAAAATTCCAAGCTAGATACTATCTTCCCGATTCCTGAACCTGTCGTAACCTGTCAAGACTACGGAAATCTTTGAAACATGCTTTCCTAATTAGATTTCTTTTTGAGACACATGTATGCAGAAACAGAAAATGAACTTACTTCTTTAACGGGCTGTGTCTCATTTACGGTCTCTGCAGCAGAATGATCAAATCCAATGGGAATTTCTTTGGTTTCAATTCCCAGCTTTTCGTAAACATGTTCCTTGATGTTTTCATTTTCATGAATGTCATCTTCATAAATTATTGACTCGTTTTGCTTGCTTGACATCGATTCCAGTGACTCCCTGCTTGATAATTCATTGTTTCTGTCTAAATCATTGTCAAGTATTGAGGACCTGTTCTCATCATCCTCTTCAAAACTTTCAATCAAACAATCGTCTCGCCGACTGATCACTTCCCTATCCTCAAAATCGTCCTGGACAAAATTGGAATTGGTGTACTGGAAAAAGGCAACCATTTCCGGCATGAAAGCATCCACTGTATTCTTCTTGAAATAAATCTTTCTTCTTCCCCTTTCTCCTTCTGATTTATCAAGACCTTCAGGATGGCTTTGCTTATGTATTAGATCCTCCGTACCCAACAAATATTTTGATCCTGTTAAGCTCATCAAAATATCATCTTTCTCTTCGACGAGTTCTAAACTAGTCCTTTTAATCTCCTTTGGCATTCTCAGCTCTTGAGGGTCGTCAATAAACTTGAAAAAGTTGTAATCAGACTTGTTCGCCATGGTAAAATGCCCCCGAAAAGACACCGTTTCAGGTCGAAACATCGATTCGATTTCTTGAGGCATGAACGATAAATCAACAGATTGTTACTGGAAGAATATGGTTCGGCAAGCTGGCAAAATTCCTGTTTTTTGCAGAATAAGAAGTCCTCTTCAATATTGCAAATAAAATTGTGCTAGCTAGTAGCTACTAATTAAACCTCCGTTCAGATACCAACCTGAATCATAAAACATGAAAACTTAGCACAATTTTCGCAATCATTGGATCATAATAGGAAAAAAAGATGTCCTTATATGTTGTTCTCAGAAAATTAGCAACATGTTAGATAGTAACAAACTTAACAGAATTTCATTTTTCTTATATATGCATTAACAAGAATTGACCAAGTAAAAAAAGACAATAAAACTACATGTAATTTCCATTTAAAAGAAAAGCTAAATATAAAACAGATCTTACAAGCTGGATTTGATCAGTACCTTCCTGACAATCCTTGTTTGTTGAAATGGGAAATTGGTCTTGCAACAGAAAATAACTGAAAAACTAATATAAGGGTTTCAAAGTTGAACGTGAAATCCAATTGAAAAATTGATTTCCAACCTCATTAATCAAACAATAAACAATTGAACAACAACATTTATCAAACAGAAACAAACTGACTAATCAAATACCAAAAAGGACTTCAAATGAAAAAAAACAAAAGTAGTTGAATATCAAGGTTGAAATTAAATATATACAAAAAAGAACATACAGGTTTCTGTTAAAGAAGTGGCAGAGAGCCAGCATAAACGATTTTTTTTTGTATACATGGATTTAATAACTAGTCATACAGATTGCATTTGAAAATGTTTTTCATGAATATTGTAACAAACAAAATTCATAAATTGAACATGCCAACTACTCTCTTC
>CAODLS013127797.1:0-35563 GCA_948243855.1 Flueggea neowawraea | reverse complement strand
TTGCGGCTCACATAAATCGCAAAAATATTTTTCAGGTTCAGTAGCTTATTTTGACGTGGACTGTGCATAAACGCCACGCCCACACCAGGTCGACCAGCTGATGCCAAGTGCAACCTTCTCCCCCTCCTCATTTTGCATTTTAGACATGTGTAATATATTTAGGATTTACGGTGACATCTGTAATGTTGTTTGAGATATTTTGTTGTGTGCTTTGATTTTATCTGATATTATTTATTAAATAATATATTTATACTTACATGGATAATTGAAATGTTTAAAAAATATGTTTACATGGGTAATATTCTATTGTTAAATATACGTCATAGGGATGGAGGGTGTTACAATTAATGTATGGTTTTGGAGTGTTAAGGATTATATCATGAGATTTGGAATACTTTGGGGACTAATTCGTAATTTTTCAAGTCTCGGAGACAAAACGGTAATTCTACGTAAAATTTTGATTTTCGAGATTTCGGTGTTAGATCTTCCACAAAAATAGAATTTTCGTCATCGGACGAGTGTCTACATCTGCATATGCATATCATGCATTCGATATCGCCACAGTACCAGCATTTCATTCTGATATCTATTGTATCTGTATCTGTTTCAGTTTTCTGTGCTTGTCAGCACCATCAGCCACCCACTATCGGTGTTTGATTGAATTCTTAGCATCGAATGCCAGATAAGTGAAATAGCAGTTTCGGACACATAAATTGTGTCTTCTAAATTCTATGTTTCTGCTATGTCTGGCATATTTCTAAAAATTGAAATAATTAATGGTTTGGTTAATTAATAATTCGGCTTATGTGTGATTATTAATGTTTGGTTTTCGAATTCGATAAAATAATATTTATATATGGTATGTAAATATTTTTATGCAAATTAACTCAGTTTCAGATTTATAATATTTATATAAGGTATATAAATGCTTTTTGCCAAATGATTTATACTCTGCATGTGCGTTTGATATATATATATATATACTTTGATATGAGACACCTGCACTATGTAGGGTAAACGTAGTCTTTGGTATACCAATGCGCATTCGACACCCAGTTACCAGGGTTTTTGGTAGCCGTGTGTCCGGCCAAACGCATGTACTCAGTTTCAGTCAGATGGCGGAGTCCATCCTTATGACATATTTATCTTTCAATTTCAGGTCTCATATCTGTTTTCGACATGTGATATATAGTATATATCGTTTGTATGCTTCTTTCTGTTGTTTGCTTTGGGTGCGAACGATTTTTGAAAATAAATATTTGAAATATTATTCTGTATTAGCGTGTATACATATATACACTTATATCTGAAAACATGACTTTATGAACTATTTTCAAACAGTTTTTGTGATGCTTGAAGCCGATCTGAAGTGTTATTTCCTCATTAGGGATTCTTACCCCTGTATTTATATTTCTTGTCTGCTCCTAGTGAGGATTTCCATTTGTTAGTGAGTGCCCTCTTGATTTGGACTCCTTTGTTTTTTATTAGAGCTCTATACTGGGTTGCTATTGGGTTACCGGGTCATATTTTATCTTTTGGGATTTATACTTGTATTTTGAAATATATATATATACTTTCAGGCTTACTCGATATTATGATTTGCTTACGTATTATTTATTTACGTATATTTTCAGTATACATGTTTTTCTTCCACTTATGAACATTTTGGATAAATGTATGCTTTTGGGTAGAATGTCTGGATTTTTGAGGTTTGTGCGAGATGGACCGGACTTCTGGGTCGGTCTATCTTATACGTCAGTCATGGTCCAAAAACATATCGCTATATGAACCTTGTACGTGTCAGTCCTAGGTATAAAAATTTGTCTTCAAGTGCCTTACTCAAGTGAGCAAATTTGTTTATTGGAGTGAGCCTTCAATTCTGACACAATTTGAATTTTTGATACGAGATCCCACGATATCTAGTCTTTTGACTTTTGGCATCCTTCATTCGATCGAGTGAAATGTTTCATTTATTCAAGTGAGGCTCTATTTCAGTAGTTCTATGACTTTGGTTGTTACTCGAGTGGATAGTCAATTACTCGAGTGACGAGATTAGCTTGGAGTCCTCTAGAATGTTTGTGTACACGAGTGCAGTTGGTGTTACTCGAGTAAGGTCCTTTTCAGTGTACTCTTTGGATAGTTTGGTTACTCAAGTAATGAATTGTGTTACTTGAGTGGACACAAACATGTTACTTGAGTTAGCTAAGACATAGATTACTCTAGTGGACAATTGGTTTACTCGAGTGAGCGTGCTATGTTCCTTGCTTTTGGATACCTTTTTTTCTCAAGAAGATCAATAAAACATTGAAAGATAGAGTTTTTCTCTAGTCTTTCATCTTATTAAATTGGCATTATGCCAACCAGTTGCGACTATGTCCGTTGAGAGAGTATTTTCTACAATGAATATTGTTAAGATTGATTTCCACAATAAAATGGGAGATAAATGTTAAATAATGATTTAATTTATTCATCGAGAAGGAGTTTTTGCAATTATCAATAATGAAGCCATTGTAAATTGATTTCAAAAATGGAGACTCAAAGGAATCAAAATCTCGCAACATTGACACAAGTTTCACATGATAGGTACTTGTATTTTTTTTATTTAACAAGCTTTAGTGTTTTTTTTTTTCATTATAATGCTATTATATTAATTGCTAAAAAAATTGCACTTTAAGGTTTGCGTATACCGTTGCCAATTCTAGGCTCTCCACTTATCACACTGTCCTTCCATTTTGCTGCCGACTTCACAGATCATACTCATCTCTCTCTGTAATAATCGACGCTTCTAATCTGGTCTGAATGGTTAAAAACCTATCTACTGATGGTTTACACATTGTGGGGTTTGTAGATGATTAAATACGATTTTAATTGATCTAGATTGAATTAGGAATCGAATCGGGAAAGTCGAGCACGTAAAAGTAGGGTTCGGGGGTGGTAGACACGTACCTATAGGGTGCAAACGTGCACCCACCAGTTTGTAGAGGCCAGACACATGGCGACACTTGATTAGTTGCATGTGCCTTCACAAATTGACAATGGACACGCATCCATCGACAGCAAATGCACGTGTATCCACCAAATTGTGTTTATTACTACCTTATATGTACGTCCCTAAACTCTTTTCAATTCCTATATAATCCCAAGCATACCATTTGACTCCCAAGCATAGACCAACACCAGTTATATCAATTTTGGTCTACATTTATCAAGAATATTCCTTTTTGCATCCATTTGACTCATCATCCGTTGTAAACTCATCAAGCAACGCTTTTAGGTAAGTTTTCACACTGTGGGTCTCTAAAGAGAATAGTTTCAGATCGAGTTTGAGAGAAAGTTAACGACTTTTATGTCATTATTAGTGATAATGCATATTTAAGGTGAAATCTTGAGAGAGGCATGGAAGCTCGTGGATTTGGTGCTAAAGGTAACAAGTCTATCACTTTTAGAGTATTTTGAACATGATTTGATGATCAAAATATTGTCTTTATGGTCCATTCTTTTTAGACCTAAGAATCGAGGATTTGATGAACTAGAAAGGTGATGCTTTAGGTTGATTTAGTCTTAAAGATGATGTTTTAGGTTAGGTGGTAATGATCAAATTATATTTTGGACGTAAACTATGCTAGCAAGATCAATATTTGCGGCTAAAATGTGAATACTTAGATGATGGATGCGCATCATCCTCGATGAATACACGTCCCATTTAAAGTCTAGGATGGACATCAATCAATAAGGATGCACGCCCATCCATAAACATATGGGTATCCTCATGAACGCATGTACATGGCTAGTGGAGGACAAATGCACGTCCTCCCCCTGTTCACGTGTATATGTGATTCCAATATCTCTCTTTTTTTTTCACATTGGTAATTTTCCCCTAACCCTCCCCATTCGGTGCCGCTCAAACCTGGGTCTCCAGCGACCCAAGCCTCGCACCTACCACTAGCCCAGCCATGGCGCGACGATTCCAATATCTCTCTATTTGCTCTGTTTTGTGTCTAATTGTGTATGAAAGTGTCACGACCTGAAAACAAGCTGAGACCGGCATACGAGGCAAATCATCTAAAGAAGCCCGGTCCATCTCGCACAAGCCTCGGAGAACAAAACTTATAACCAGATCCTTATTTTTACTGACCGACTTATTAATCATATTAAAAAAATTTAACAGCTAATAAAATTCAAAAATAATATTTTTGAATAATAATAAAATATAATTTTAATGTCAAACACTAAATAAATAATTATAATTAAAATCAATTTTATCTATATATTATCAGATTTAGATCTATAACTCACTACCTAGTGTAAAGCATCTAACATAATTATACAAACTGGGGTCGAACAATAGGGCACTTACTAATGAACAGACGATCCTCACTTCTGACAAAAGCTGAGATAATGATGTGGAGCAGCAGACACTAGATTATTTGGTGGGCTTGGATGCGGTGAAAATCGGCAGAACTTCCAAAGGCCATAACTTTTGATCCAGGAAGAGTTACGAGGTGCACAACATATCAAATCGTGACCCCCATTTTTCAAGCCCAAAAGATGACGTTTAAGCCCTTTTCCGAGCCCTAGAACATTTTAATAAGGGTATTTTTGTCTTTTCCATGTTTTGTTGTGTCTTTTCGGGTTAAAACCCCACTGTGCCGACTTTGTTAGACAGTTTTGATGATTGATTATTCTACGCACTATTTTCTTCCCAAAAATGTGTTTTTAGATGCCTATTTTTCTAGTATTCATTGAATCAACAGGTCTATAGAAGGTTGTTGCCAGTATTCGTGGGCGAATCAACAGCTTCAGCATTTATCTTTTGTTCGTTCTATATTCCGCTGCATTAAATAACCTAAAAAATATTAAAGGGAGGGGTGAGAAAACTCAGTGAGAAAATCACACTCCAGATTTACTCATACATGCATCACATAAACTGTTTTGAAAATATTTTCAAAACATATTACATACACGTATATATTGTATATATTAGTATACACTCGTATATACACAGATAGTAGTTTAAAAGTTCATTTTGAAATATTTCGCAACCAAAGTAGACAACAAACAGTCCAACGGTTTAAATAAGTAAAATAAATAAACTACTTATTATTTTAATTTTTAAAATAATTATTGGGAACAAGGTTGTATAATAACATTTTATAGAAAACCATTTCGAATCATTCATAGAAAAAACAGATGATATGTGATCCAACATAATATTTATCTTCAAAAATATTATTTAAAAATAATATTAATAGGACTATGGTCAGATAATCAGAGTCACGTGGACTTGATGATGTAATAACCATTTCGGCAAAGGATACCACCATTTAGGCACAGAGTATCGCCACTAAGGCAAATGTTATATAACATTGGTACACCAAAGGTTACGTTACCTTATAACTAGGTGTCCCATATCAGAATTATATAAAATACATATTTATCAAAAACAATTATTTTTAGAATAAAATATAAAACAAAAAATATTCTAAAATACTAAATAGAATTCTTATCTCAAAAACTTACTTAAATTCAAATAAAATATTTATTACAGAAAATATATTTAATTTCAGAAACATAATATCTAGTACAAAAATATATTTATTTCAAAACAAAGTATTTATTTCAGAATTCAAAATAATTTTTATTACATAAATTAATAATAATAAATAATTTTTCAGAAGGACAAAATTCCTATTCCAGTGTTCACAAAAATCGGATTATTAATTAGCCGAATAATTAATTAATCCGTATTACAAAAATAATTCTAGACACAACAAAAATTATGCAGAGTTGAAGACATAACCTATATATCTGAAGCTGCCATCACACTCACCTGAAAATTGAGCTAGTAATTCAATATCAGTCCAACAGTGAATGGTAGGTGGCCTCAAAAATCGAACATAACTGACTACATAATTTATTACAACAAACATAAGACATGTTAACTGTGACATTACAGAAAATGTATAAAATACAAAATACATATGCAGACACTAGCACGAAGAACTATTTCGGTCAAAGATCTATCGCTAAGACCTCGAAAAATGGAACCTATTTAAAATTACAATTTAGTCCCCGACTTATATAAAATTATCATTTAGTCCCAAGACCTCATAAAATTATGACTTAGTCCCCAAATTTTTTAGAATTTATAATTTAGTCCTTTAAGTATTTTAAATTTATAAATTAATTCTCCAATTTTTTAAAATTATATTTGGCCCCTAAGTTCTTAAAATTACAAATCTGGCCCAATTACAAAATATCAGATCTGGTCCACTATTAAGTTTAGTCTTCAAAATATTCAGAATCATGTAAAATTATGCTTTTGGTCCTTTCGATGAAAAAATACTCTAAAACATCCCAAATCCCAAATCAAGCATAACCCAACGTTTTCAATTCATCCAACAGATCCAAAATAGTCTCTAGAACCTAAATCTATCATCCTTTTCATCCAAACTATAGCAAAACATCCAAAACTGTCCTAAACAAATTAGGATTAAAAACCCATTTCAACAAATATCATTCAAACAGCCATTTTCAAGCTATATTCATGTTCTACCAACTCCAATCTAGTGTTATTCGGCCCAGACACAGCCACAAACGATAACCTTTATGCCACGAATGACAGCCACAAAACGATATCGTTTTGTCTTGAGAGGCTGCACACCCATGAACGACAGAAATTTTCCGCAGATGACAACACTTTTTGAACCTAGACATGTAGTTTGGCCTTAACACTTAAACGAAAGTCACCCTCTTTTCTTTTATTTCGATTTTTCTTTTAATTTTTAACCAATTTCCACTTAATTAATCAACTCTAATCACTTCAAAACTTCATTAACTACCCAATTAACATCTAAAACACAAAATTAAATTTTCAAACATTAAATTATTTTTCAAATTAATTAGAAAAATTACTAAAAATTAACCAAAAATAAGATATTACAGAAAGTGTCTTTAGTCATGCTTTAGCCTTTATTAATGGTCTGATATGATTTATGATGTGAAGCGTGATAGGTATTGTAATACCCTGTCCCTTCCGGTTCTCTACTTTATGTTCAATTACGACAAGGCCTTTGTCGAACCCCGTTCAATTTTGATTGAACTCTGTTCGATGTCCATTTTAACCTCGATGTCTGAGATGATGTTCTGATTTTTAAGATTGTCCATCAATGATGATTTGCAAGTTTGGAGTGTTAGATTTGCCTCGGGAGTGTTAGAGTTTGAGTTTCTAAGTTAGAGACTTGTTTGAAGTGGGAAATTTTGCATCAAATGCGTCCAGGAGGCTGTCTACGCGCGTAGATTGAGTGCAACACACGTTGATCATCTTCTGGGTTTGAACCAGGAGTTGGGGAGGCTGCCAAGCATGTTGAAGATGTGTAACGCGTGTTGATACTTTGCAACGCACGTTAATGACCATTTTTCTACTAAAATTTGGTGAAACACTGTGTTTTGACATGAGGGTTTATAAATACCCCTCCCTAACCCCTTTGGCCCGTCTCTGTCATTTTGCACTCTCTCTCACTCTCAATCCATCTCTGGACATCTCCCATTGTTCCTCATTCATTAGTAATCATCTCTAGAGGTAAGATCATTCCTCTAATCTTTTCTTTTCGTTAATTTCATACATTAATCTCAGAATTTGAATTTGGGTGGAATTTGAAATGGGTTTCAATTTTCGGATGATTCTTGATGATATGATATTACGGGATGCTAGGATAGGCTATATGGAACTTGAATGAACACGATTCAAGCCTTGAATCACGAGATTTTATGAGTTCTTGAATGGGCTAGGGTTAGATTCGGATTTTTGTTAAAAATCTAAGATTTTGAGTTGTTTTTGAGAAACCAATTATAGATTTGAGTTCCTGAGTTTGAATAGGAGTAATGTAAGTGATTAGATTCGATTTCTATCGGTTGAATCGTATTTGACTATTTGTGTAATTTGTCATTTGAGGACCAAATGTGATATTTGCCATTTAGGGACTAGAATATAATTTTATATATGTTTGAGGATTAATTTTGATATTTTGAGTATGAGGACTAATATTTTATTTTGGAGAGTTTAGACCAAAATATTTAATTCGGATATTTTGGGGACTAGTTGGTAATTTTCCAAAGTCCCGGGGACTAAAGGGTAATTTTAGGGCTGACAATTACTGACACGTTAATGACACGATAACACGATTACGGTGTACACGATTATGACACGACACAAATGACACGCAATCAATTTTTTTAATTTTTATGTGATGTATAATGAATGTATAATGATGTCTGATAATAAAATGACATGACACGATTACGACACGACTAACACGAATTGCCACCCCTAGGTAATTTTACACTGAGGTGTAATGTTTGCTTTATTACGTTAGACTTGGGCTCGAAATAGATTTTTGGGGTTATTTGAGTGTTTAGGTTTGTATATGCATTGGCATGTGTTTCGGTACAGCCACAATACCATGTGTTGATTTGTTTCTGAAATGTTTGTTCTAGCTTTCTTGGTTTCTGAGGAGACCAGTCATTCACCGGTGGACCGTGCTCTGGATTATTTTCTCGGCGTCCAGGTGAGTGTGGTAGCACCTTCAGACACATAGGTTGTGTCCTCTGAACCCTGTATATATTTTTGTTGTGTTGACCTCGGTATGTAATTTGGAATAATTAAAGGATTGAAAATCCTAAATATCTTATATACGCGAAAACCTTTGTTGTGGAAACTCGGTTTTCTCTAGAAATGATTTTGAATCCCATAACCCTTAATTAGATTCCAATTATTACTGCGAATTAAACTAAAATACATTAAGGTGACAAAGTATGTAAACTAAAATACATTTATACACCATTTCGAAATCCATTTTTCTTTCAGAAACATTTATATATACTACCAATATATAAAGGAAAACAAGTGGTTCATGTCTAGTATATCTAAATCATTCTTCTAGACTCTATTTTTAGATGCCTGCACTTGGGGATGAATCGTTGCAATAATCAATATACCTGTCACGACCCAAAATCGAGACCATGACCGGCGTATGTGGCAAACCGTCAGTGGAAGCACGACCCATTTCGCACAAGCCTCAAAGATCATACATCTACCAAAATTCATATTATCAACCATCTTATTAGTCATATTAAAATATTATACATATATTAAATTTTTGAAAAATAATATCCCGAATATCAAAACATAGCTATAATATCAAAATACTGAATAAGTAGTTTAAATGAAACCGTAATATTTATCAGTTACAAAGTCATAAGCCACTAATCGGTGTGGAGTAACTAACATAACATAAACTCGGCCCGGACACTAGGGCACTCGTTGAGGACGGAAGAATTAAACGACCGCTATCAAGATCACCTGAAATGTGAAATAGAATAAAAACAGGAAAAAGAGAAGGGGTAAGAATCCACAGTGAGTGGATAACACATTAGAGAGGCTTAGACTCATCAAAAGGGTTTTGAAAATATTTTTGAAAACTATCGCATGCACATATATATCCAAATACTATCATATATATATATATATATATATATATATATATATATAGATAATTTAGTTCAAAAATCCTCTTTGCAATGCTTTGCATACAAAGCAGGCATCAGACAATTACCGGAATTTATTAAATAGAGAAATTAAATAAAATATTTAATTTTCCCAAATCCAATATGGCCAAAATATTTTCCGAAATCCACGTTCATTTTCCAAAATGCTTCCTAAGAGAAGTACCAAATATCTTCAAAGATAAATACCAAAGAAAATTTTAGAGATAGATTTCCAAATTCATTTTCAGAGTTAAATACCGCAGTATTTTCAGAGTTAAATATCCAAAAGATTTTTAGAGAGAATTTCCAAAATATTTTTAGAGAGGGACCAGAGATCATATGCGTCGAGTTAACCAAACTCGGTAATAGCCACTTAGGCGAAGATTAGCCTTTTAGACACTGTGATATAGCCACTAATGCAAGTATAAGCCACATAGGTAAATGATACATCGTTGTATCATAACTACGCTACTCCGTAGGGGGGTGCCCCAAATCAAAATGTTTGCCAAAAATATTGCAAAAATATTTACATTCAAAACATTCAAATTATTCAAGCACATAGCATACAAAGCAGACATATTTTCCACCGAAAATCACACTCAAATTCAGACGAAATATTTATTGCAAAATATATTTAGTCTTTAGAAACAAAATACTTATTTTAAATAAAATATTTTCACCAGAATATATTCACAAAATCCTAAAACAGTGTTCATTGCATACTTCATAATAAATACTAAACATTAAGCACAAAGGCCTTGCCGGAATTGAACATAAAGTTCAATTGAAATTGAACGGGGTTCGACCTTGTCGAAATTGAACAGAAAGCTATAGAGAGATTCACTAAAAGGGACGGGGTATTACATACTTCCCCTCTCAAAAGAAATTCGTCCCCGAATTTCCAGAGGTTCAGATCAGAAGAATTACAGAGGTATACAGAATGCTATCAGGAACCTAATCTTCAATCAAACTCTAATACCCAAATGTCAGAATCAACAAAAACCTCCAAATAATATCATAATCTATAACTGTAATAGATCACTCACAGAAAAGCCGAATAACACTCGGCTAACATTCCAGACTATTTATTCCCATGTATGGAGACAGATAGAAAGTATGCAAATCATGCAAAATCAATGAAAAAAAGTGTAAACTAACAAATCGACAGAATCTGATAATTGCGGATTCCCATGCACAACTCATCAAAGTGATGCCCCTATAGAACTTGTGCTGACAATTGAACAGAGAACAACCCAAGTCTACCCTCGATTGGCAATGGTGATAGAACACATAGTAGAGCTGGGACAAGATTCCCAAAGACAAAAGCCTATGATGCCAGAATATACAAAGACATACATAATCATAAGTACATATTCTCAGAGCCAAAGAGTTATATGTTAGGGATTTCAAGCTCAAACACTTATCAAAGATCAAACTACAAAGATTCTAATAGATAGGCAAACAACTGGAGTGAAATAAAATGAGCCAAACAATTCCTAGCTAGGTTACTTGGGTTAAGATATACCATTGCAAATCCACCTAATGACAACCACAGAGCACAGAGGGACATAACAAATACAGACAATATCAACAAACATGGCTTAAGAAATTTCCAAAAATTATCATTCTAACAACTCAAGTCCAGAGTCCAAATAAATGGAACTCAAAAATCATTCTCATACTTACAATCAGATTCAGATTACATCCATAGTCATCAAAAGTCTTATTCCTAATAATACCTCCTAATTTTAACCAACTCTGGATGTACCGGAGTACATCCCATAACTCTTCAAACCCAGGGTGAAGCAACATTGGTGCACTCACCAAATAATTTTCAACATCTCTTGAGTTTTGTTCGTATGACTTGGATAATACAACTAACTCCCCATTTCTTCTTCTCTTTAGAAGCAACAACTAAACATTTCGTAGATAGAACTCTGACTTCTTTTAATCCCACTAGGATCATCTGATATGGTGAAACCACTTATAAGAATTAGGGTATAGTCTTAGAGTCCTAGAAATATTTTGGTCTTAACTATTAGAGAGAAGTGATAGCTTCCCCCCCAGTGCATAACTTAGGGTACAACCAACTATGAGTGAGATAGCCTCTCAAGTGTCCATATTAAAGCATGTGAAGTGTAAGCCAACCCAACTATACATGTTTATTAGAATGAACATTACTTACTTTTTAAATGTAATAGTGATAGTATTATTTTCAATATATATACTGTTTTGGTGCACAAGTTGGTCTATGAACCCTCCCATGTATCTGACCTCACTAAGTTTTACTCATTCTCTCTTGTGTGGTTCATAGATATGGATGAGTCTTCTCGAGTTTTTGCTGCTTCTTCCAAGCATCGGAATCATACTTGGTATGGGTGCCTATTGTTTGGCACCTTATAAGTCAAGATAGAATAAGCAGGTATTCCATAAATGAACTATGGGAGATTGGGTGGATTTGTATTTGGTGTTTGTTTTGACAAGCTTGCATTTGACTTATTTACCATATTTGACAATTACATATTCAATTTAATCTCACAACAAAATAAAATCATAATCAATTCCTTCATCAGTGAAATTACAAAGTAATCTATCAAATATATGACATGATAAACAAAAAGTAACAGTCGAGAAAGCATCCACTCACTAAGATCTTTCCCTGCAAGCAAATGGAAAGGATGGCGTCGAAGGTGGAGGGACGGTCAAAGAATCGAGAAAGCATCCAATTGGTACGATCGAGTGACTCACGATTTCAGTCGTGTTTCTGGATCAATTCTAGATCTGGAGCTGGAGATAGCAACGATCTTAGAGTCATCACATCGTTTGTTGCGGCACCTCCGGTTTCGAAGGCGAGAGTGAACAACAACGAAGATCGAAGCGAGAGAGGACAGTGGCGGAGTTGAAGCAAGAGAGGAAAGCGACAGAGATCGAAGGCGACAGAGGAGAAGCACGAAGACCAAAATAGAGAGAGGAGAGTGGGAAAGGTTGAAGACAATCCAGACACTAGAGAAGTTGTGTCGTCGAAGAGAAGCAACGAAGGCAGAGGAGAGAGAACGACAGTGTGAGGCAACGTAACCAATAGTTTGAGAGGAGGAGAGAGAAAACGAAGTGAAAGAATTTTTTTTTTGAAAAAATGAGACGAGAAATTGACATTTATTTGATTGAATGTGTCATTTTTAAGAATCACATTTCAAAAAGTGGGATTCTTAAAAACTTAAAATTAAAAATGTTTCATTCAAGTAATTTCAAAATATAGATGTTTTTTTGTCAAAATCTAAATTTTAATTATGATGGCATAATTAATTCCAATTTTTGTGCTTTTAGAAAGATAAATATTCATAAAGATGTACAACCTTTATCTTTTTTTTTCTTCCGATGATTCTATTTAATGTGGGCTTGCCTAAATAAATCTTTGCATAAAACATGTGGTTACTTTGGAATCTATTCGTTATTGATGTACCACAATTATAATATGTTATAATTATTCCTTGATTATTTGGAGCATTTCAAAATATATTTACCCATTTCGATGGTTGACAGTAAAGATTTACATATTAATAAATGCCCGAGGTCATCCGCTAAAGTTGCAATGGTTTATAGTTTATAAGCCCACCGCTATAAAACATAAAGAACATTTTTAGATTACTTTCTCCAAAGCAATCACTATGAAACACAATGAGTTTAAAATACTAAAAACCAATGAGAATATCAACATCAATGGTTGCATTGAATTCGGAAAATCAAATTGGAATATATTTTCCGGAGAAAGAAAATGGGACATTTACATGTTTCATGTAAAAAATGAAATAAATATTCAAATTTACAAAAATATAACATGCCTAACAATCAAAAAAATACGACATGCTTTTCTTTTAGTTTCTATCAGGTTTTCATTTTGTTTTAAATGAAAAAATATTTAAAGTTTCTATTTAGTTTTTATTTTCTATTTTGTTTATTTCACAAAAATACAGACTCCGTCTCTAATGAAATATTCTAGGCTTTTATTTGGGTTTTATTTTATTTTCTTTTGGTTTCTTTATTTACGTATACAATATATTCATAAAATAGAAACCAAATGAAAATCAAAAGGCTTTTGTTTGGTTTTCATTCAGTTTCCTTTTGGTTCTTTATTTACACACTTTATAATGAAAAAAAAAGGAAACTAACAACAAATTAGTATACCTAAACAAACACAAAATTAGAACAAAAGCAAAATCATAGAAGGGCTATAACCAAACTTAATCAGGTTATTTATTTGGATTTCCATTTTAAATTGGTGATGGTTTCAATTTCCAATGGGTTTGTTTTGTTTTTATTTTGGTACTTTGTTGATCTTGATTTTGGTTTCTAATCATTTTTCAAGGGGTATTCTTCAATCAATATTCAATCGGTAGCATTCTGTCGATAATGTTAATTGGTATTCAATTGGCTATTCTATACATGAATTTGCTTTCTTTCTTTCTTTTTTTTTTTTTTCTAATTGGTGTTTAATCCTTTGGTTTCAATCGGTTTCCAATCGGTAATCAATTAATTTTCAATCAAATCCACTGAATGTTATTTTGGTTTCTAATCGTTATTTATTTGGTATTATTTAGTATTCACTCGGTTTCTTTTCATTTGGTATTCTACGTATAGAATGTTATTTGGTATTCACTTGGCTATTTTATACATGAATTTCCAATTTTGATTTTTAATCGGTTTTCAATATTTTGGTTTTTAATTTGAATTTAGATCTATGGATTATTATTTTGGTTTCCAAATGGTATTCAAACAAAATTCAACCAGTTTCTGATCTTTTACTTTTGTCAATTGTAAGAGAGTGGATAAAACATGTACATATGCTAAATCTAAAAAGTGGGATCAGATAAGTGTCAAAAATGAAAAATGGGCCCATTTGCATGTGAAAAATAAAAGCAGTTAATTACGTCAGTTACCATATTCAACCATGCAATTCGTAATTTGCGACTCAAGCTTTTGAAACCAAATTTCAAGAGTTTGAACAACAGAAAACCATATCATGTTTCTTCACATCATGTCATGCTTCTTCATATCATCAAGGACAAATTCATAGCTCCCCTATAAAGGCTTATCCTAGACCTTCTTATAAATGTCAAACTTGACAGTCAACTGCTTAGGCTTTGAGCCCACTAAAGTAGATAACACCATAGAATGTGAGAGTGGTATTCTCTATCCTCAAAGGTGACCCAAATCCCTTAGCAGTGTCCACTAACAATTGAGGATGTCATACTCCTATGGAAGCTTGTATATCCTCACCCAAACCTGTGCAGTGTTCAATGTTTGCACATCTGGTCAAAATTTGGAGACCAATTTTAAAGCCTTAGAATTCCTAATTTCAGAACGACCGGCCAGTGACTCAGTAAACGAGACTTCTCTTCGGACGATGTCAAGATGATATGATAATAACCTCATCCGAGAGATATTAGCTGCCATTGTTTCAAACCCCAAATGGAAGATAACTTCTCTTTCAAGTCATGCACCATCCAGGGCAACTCTCTTTTCGACAACACAACCCGTTGGATCAGTGCAATTGTACACAACTTCAGCCTTTCCGCATGAGCCAATTCGTTTATCTTAATGGAGACATAGGCCCCTTCACCGATGCAGATGGTAAGATAGTAGCAGAGCCCTTGAAAATCGTTGCAAACGACAAGCCAGCCTGATGTTGAGAATGGGAAGATAGGACAGGAGGAGAGTCGGCTTGAGCAAGTCTGTGGCGTTGGCTACTGTTTCCAAAAGAGTTCTGTAATACCAATGTAACAATGCAGTTTATTAATAGCAATCATGAGATTGGCTGGCCAGAGTCGGAGTGGAAAAGCGCACGACGAAGGGAAGGAGAATGGAGTCCAAAAAAATCGAAGCTAAACATTCTCAAATTCATTCCACTTGAGAATTTTCAGAATATTCTTATAATTTCTAGATATCCGGTAAGTGATGGTGAGTAGGTATTTTCATGACCAGGATTGGGCACAACCAACGTATGAGGTGCACTGAACCATGGGCCCGACCCATCTCGTACAAGCCTATGATAATCATAACATCCTACCCAATTCATTTTACTTTATATTTGTCAAATTATGTTATTAGGTTATTTAAGGGAAAACCGAAATAAATAAGGAAATAGTTATAAGTAATTTGATCCATAACATAATGAATCACACCCATTAACCCATTAGTGTCTTGGTGTGGAGCACCTAACAAAGCAAAAGCATAGAGCCCGAGCAAATGACACTCATAAGTTGTATGGTAATGCTTCACTTAGAGCTAAGTATTGGATGGATGTTAGCACCAAAATAACCTGAAATGTTAATGCCATGAAACGGGATGAGAATACTCATTGAGGGACAACACAATACACGGAACCTAATAGAATCGAATACTTTTTCTTTTGTTTCCTATTTATCAGTTCGCCAGCTTTATCAAGACCGAGACTATCCATTTTGATAATTTATCTGATATCCAATAATGCTACTAAGAATCTAACATGGGACCTAACTGAATTGATATCTATTTCTTTCCATCAGGTTAATCGGACGCAAAGGCTATCCCTCCGATAGCTAGGTGTGGGCTCTTTGCCACCTTTTCGCGTGTGTTTGGTTTAGACACACGGGTTACCACCAACCCTAGTAACTAAGCCTTAACTGTCCGTTGGTATACCAAAGGCTACACCCTCATAGCTAGGTGTCCCGAGCCATATCAAATTATACAATGTTTTCAATAAGTAGTCACACATATCACATGGATAATCAAAGACATTATATTGTATCTTTAATATATCAAATATGGATTTCCTCATGTTTCAATTTCATAACAACCTATTTTTGGATTACAAATCCTTTAATTAGTCCATATTTTTTAGCCAATCCAGCACATCAAAAACAAAATAAGTTTTGAAAACACAACCTATATGTTTAGTGTCACGACCCAAAATCGGGCCAAGACTAGTGTACGAGGCAAACCGTCTGTGGAAGCCGGCACAACTCGTGCAAGCCTCCATGTATCATAACATACTACCCAAAACATTTAACAAAAGCATTTATCGTTTAAAACATACGTAGTAACATAAATATCATAAATCAAATAATGAATATATATATTCAAAAAAATATATCATACGTATAAAATATCAAATATCAAAATACAAATAGCAAACCCATAACCCTACAGCATCCCGGTGTGAAAATCTAAAAATACAAAAGAAGAGCCCGGACAAAATGGCATACTAACCAAAGACGCCTCATTGGCAATCAGGATGCAAAACGGTTTTCGAAGCCAAAATCCGTGAACCTGAGATATAGAAATCAACACAGACAGAGAAATAAAAGGGGTCATGGCCTAGTGAGGAATAACACTCCAAACCGCCTCATGCGTGCCTCACAAATATTGTTTTGAAAACAATTCAAAAACAACCACATGCAGTATACACACACACACACACACTAATACATAGTGGCGTATGAAAATCATTTTCCAAAACATTCGCATACAAAGCAACCAACAAGCATGAAAAACATATTGAATACATTTTCAAAGTCAAAACATATATATCGTAAATATGGGACTATATCAATGTGTGCATATAGCACTAAACATATATGATGTTGACTCTGCCACTAATCACTAAAACATATCATGTGTTGGATCAGAACACATGGATACCGACATCCCTATTAGCTGGGATTTCTCAATGCATTAGTATACCAAAGGCTACTACTACCCGTAGCACGGGTGCCCCATATTAGAAAACCAAAATCATGTTATACTATTACATAGTATAAATAAAATTATGCGATTAATATCAAATTCATAAAACGATATACAAGACATATATATCAAACTTCCAAACGTAATACTTATTAATAAACACAATTCGTAAAATGATATATAACACACACACACACACGCATATATATATATATCAAACTTCAAAACATAATACTTATTAATAAACACATATCCGGTTTATTAATTAGTCAATCCTTAGATTATTCCAATTTCTTTCATATGTTCAGTACAACAAAAATGTAATAGAATTTTCAAGACACAGACAATGTGTTTAAAGTTGCTATCCACTCACATGGAAATCCAAGCGCACAACGTCAGTGAAGCCTAACTCGTCTGTGGCTATTCCCGTTGACAGGAACACGAAGCTGAACAAACAATTATATATATATATATCAATAGATATATTAATGGCAAGCCGAAATGCAGTATTGTGGTTGTGCCCAAATGCTATGCTATGCAATGCAAATGAAAACTCGGACCCTCAAAAGTTCCCCAAAAATCTACGTAAAAGTACAGTTTGGTCCTCGATCAATTTAAAATTATGTTTTAGTTCCTGAGACTTGGCAAACTATAACTTAGTCCCTAAAATATTTACTTTCTTAAAATTACAAAATTGACTCATATTGTAAAATATCAAGTTCAGTACCTACATAAATTCTGAGAATTATGGACATTTTAGTTTTGGTCCTTTTCACTCAAAACAACACCAAATGGTCCCTCAAGATTAAACCCGATTTTTCCTCCACTTTTCAACCGAACCAAACCTCATCATTTTTCCTTCCAACAGTTTAGAACATGAACATCATCCTCCAATATTTCCATAAATCCACGACACCTCAAAATAGTCCAAACATCTTAGTTTTTAGCCAAACAACCTTCATAATTTGCTCATTCGATTCCTCACCTTCACTCTCCTATTTTGTATATCACAACCCATTAAAAACCAACCAAAATACTTGTACAACTTGCCTATAAATCAAGCCAAATGAAAATCACAACCATGAACAAAGCCAATAACAATAGAAGCCATATTTGACAAAATGAAGAAAGGCATAAACTGAGGAGAGAGAGTGTGTTCTCTTACCTTGTTTCAATGAGGAAGACGGATGAGATGGATAGAAACGTGAAGAGAGAACTGAAGAATAGATGCAGGAGTGTTGAAATGAAGAAAAAATTATAGAAAATAAATAAGTATAGGCTGAGAAAAAAAATGCAAAGTCTGAGAAAAATTAGAGTTGGTGAGAGGGGGGATGGGTTCTGTTGACTTTGGGGCACAAGCTGAAACGACAACGTTTTGGGTGAGTGTGGCTGTGCATGACGCAGATGACAAATGGAGCACGTGGATGACAACCTTCTTGTTCCAGATGACATGTCACTTTCCCAAAAGCTCGAAATGATAGGTCCCTCAAAGTGTTCCAAAATTAACAAATGGTCCTCGAGACTTGGCAAAATACAGATAAGTCCCTAAAGTGTTCCAAAATTAACAAATAGTCCTTAGATGTTTCAAAATATTCAATTCACCCTTAAACACATTCCAAATTCTATTATTGGTCCCTAAATGCAAAAATTACCCAAATGGTCCTCCAAGTGACAAATTACACAAATGGTCCTTAAATCCGATTCCACTGACCAAAATCAATTCCAACCACCTACATTTATTAATTCCAACCTCCCAAGCATGAATCCATCACCCATTTTAATAATCTAACTCAAAATCATCACGAATTTTCACATAAAAATTTTGATTTTTATAGACTCATGAACAACAAGCCTCAAACATTCAAAATCCACAAGGATACATTTAACTTAAGTCTCTCCAACCTATATACATCAAAAAAAAACTCAATTGTAACCACAAATGCATTCAAAATCGTACAAACCCGTCACACACACCCAAAGTCAAACCCATTTCGTCCCAAGGCTTAAATCCTCCAAACGAAGACTTAAATCATGCTCCAGCAAGTCCCTACTAACTTAATCCAACATCCGTAAGCTTCTACATGCACCAAATCAATAAAAATTGCAAACCCTAGAGCCCAAACCGTCCACCATAATCCTCCATCATCTAACAAGGCAATGCAACTCAAAATGGGAAAAATAAACCAAACAAATTGAAGAACTTACCTTAAGATTGCAAGGAGGGAAAATGGAGAGCAAAAGATAGTGATTTGGGATGGATTTGGGTGAAGAGAGGCGATGAAAATGAAGAAGAACGAAGTGGAGTCGGGTTTGGTGGGTTATAAAGACGAGCCTAAGTGAAAAGACGACGTTTTGCCCAAAACAAGAAAGACACGGGCTTACTGTCAAAGACACGATCATACTCTCAAAGACATGGACATGGGATTTGTCCGTGTCTTTGGAAATTTACTACATGGTCAAAGACATTTCAAGACACGGTTACAATGCTTGACCGTGTGATCCAAAAGGCGACTTTTTTTGCCCTGATACATATCCATCGATTGAACAAACATCAAATGAGATCAATGGTTCGAAAACCAACTTAATTCCACCAACATTCATCTCCCAAAACACCAAATGAATGGTCAAACTAACGAATCAAGATCGAAAATGAACTTGATCACATTTGAACACCAAGCTTTGCAAAAATTAACATGATTAAACTCCATCAATATTTATTAATCATATTAAACACCCAATCATTATCAGAATCATTCAACAACTGATTCAAAATCGAACAGAAATCTACAGAAGAAAGGTCAAAATTAGACGGGGTATTACAATCCTCACCTCTAATCCTCAACTGATGATGTCCCGACCTCAATTTAATCTTAGAAAACTACTGTGCACCCTGCAACTGGTCAAATAGATCATCTATTCGAGGAAATGGATATCGATTCTTCACCTTTACCTTGTTCAATTGTCGGTAATCGATGCACATATAAAGGCTTCCATCCTTGTTCTTTACAAACAAAATCGACGCATCCCAAGGTGAAACACTCGGTCGAAATAATCCCTTGCCCAATAACTCTCTCAGATGAGCCTCTGATTCCTTCAATTCTGTCGGTGCCATCTGATACGGTGGAATCGATATCAGATCGATACCAGTCTGCAACTCTATAGCGAACTCGATCTCCCGATCAGGTGAAAGTCCTAATAACTCTTCGAGAAACACATCTGAAAACTCTTGACATACTAGTACATCTTCAACACTCATCTCTGGTCTCTCTTACTCAACCAAAACAAAGGCCAAATATGCCTCGCATCCTCGGTGAATCATCTTCTCTGCCCTAATAGCGGATACACAATTGCATACCAGATTATCTCGTTCACCCTGGTAACAAAACTCAGTTTGACAAGGCGGCCAAAAGCATACTCAACCAAAATAGAAGAGCCAAAAATAGATAACGTACCAGTCACTGCAGCATTGGAGTTTTGCTCCTCCCAACGGGTGCCCTCCTGTGGCAGAACTACTTTGTCTGGCCTGTCTACGGCCACTACCCTGTCCAATATAGCTACGGCTCCCAAAAACTATTGTGCCCCTACATGCACCTCTGTCGGCTCCAGTGCCAGCGGTGCCTATACCTCCAACCACTAACTGTACCATCTATGATCTTGTACCACGTCCCACCGAACACTCAGCCACCTTATGTCCTGGTTGCTTGTAATGAAAATTGAGACCTGATACCTTGGCGCAAACACCCTATTGTCTCTTCCCGTAATTCTCGCAAAGCGGGTATAAGCCTCCAAAACTCTGAGCTTTGGCATGCCCAGTTGGTTGTACCATACTAACGCTCTGAAAAATCTGTCCCTACCTCTGCCTTCTAGATGACGGTCTATGTCTCTACTCAGACTGAACACTCTATCCTCGGTCATGTTGGCCTCTAGATGTACCCTCAGTCTTCGCCCTTTTGGGCTCTCTCGGACGCCTCTCGTCCTGATACTCCATACCTCTCACAGCCTCTGTGATATACGACATGGTATGCAAGTTCTGGGTCCCTACCAACCTACTAATCCAGATCAATAACCCTCGCCAGAGCCTCTTCACTCGTGGCCTCTGGTGGTGCATACCGACTCAACTCTCTGAATCGGTCCTCGTACTCAGTCACTTCATACCAAGCTGCTGCACAAACTCACTAAACTGGTCTGCCTTCTTATCCCTCACACTCCGGAGAAGGACAGACAAAGTGAGCTCAGTCTTGAACTCATCCCACTAAGTAATCCTACCTGATCCTATGCCCTGCTAGCATCGAGCTACTCGGCCATCTAATAAGAATGTGGCAAGTCTAATCCTCGTAGCATCATGAGTGAGCTTTGCCACATCAAAGCATCTCTCCACTGTGAAAAAAAATCTTGGGGATCATCTTCCATCGCGCCCACAAATCTAGGCGGGGAAATCTTCAGGAACCTGGACTCAACATCTGACCGTGGTGCTGCTGGAGCTATGTCACATGCTGGTGCAACTGCCTCAGGCTGAGGTGGAATAACTTGTAGCTCAACCACTGGCAGAATTGGCTGACCTTTGGTACCTTGTCAGATCAAAAGTGCCTCCACTTGTAGAAGAACCTGGGTGAATCGCTCAAGCGGATCTATCGGAGCTGTAGGCGGCGTATGTTGCTGAGGCTAAGGTGCAGAGACCTCTGTTAAACTATGCACGTCATGTTGGTCATCTGTAGAATGAGAGATGGCCTCATTGGGTACACGTCTAGGCCTCCCGCGACCTCTACCACGACGTCTATCCATATCTACATGCAATCAAACAAAATCGTATATGCAATGTCAATGCAAGTGCTCACCACAATACCGACTCAAAGTCAAAGGGTATACAGAAGCAAATAAAACTAACTCGATCAAATATACCTATGTTCCACACCGATCCCAAACACTTGTGAAACCTAGGTCTCTGATATCACCTTTGTCACGACCCAAAATTGGATCGAGACTAGCGTATGAGGCGAACCATCTGTGGAAGCCCAACTCGACTTGTACAAGCCTCCATGTATCATAACATACTACCCAAAATGTTTAGTTATTATTTATAAACATTTAACGAAAGCATTTATCGTTTAAAACAAACGTAGTAAAATAAATATCATAAATCAAATAACAAATATATATTCAAAAAAATATATCATAAGTATAAAATATCAAATATCAAAATACAAATAGCAAACCCGTAACCTTACAGCATCCCAGTGTGGAACTCTAACAATACAAAAGAAGAGTCCGGACAAAAGGGCATCAGTAACCAAAGATGCCTCACTGAAAATAAGGATGCAGAATGGTTGCCGAAGCCAAAATCCGTTAACCTGAGATATAGAAATCAACATAGACAGAGAAATAAAGGGGGTCAAGGTCCACTGAGGAATAACACTCCAGACCGCCTCATACTTGCATCACAAAGACTGTTTTGAAAACAATTCAAAAACTACCACATGCAATATAGGTAGACAAATACACACACACACACACTAATACATAGTAGCGTTCGAAAAGCATTTTCCAAAACGTTCAAATACAAAGCAACCAACAGACACAAAAAACATATTGAATACATTTTCAAAGTCAAAACATATATATCGTAAATATGGGACCATATCAATATGTGCATACAACTCTAAACATACGTGATGTGGACTCCGCCACTAATCACTAAACATATCATGTGTTGGATCAGAGCACATGGCTACCAGCATCACTGGTAGCTGGGATTTCTCAATGCATTGGTATACTAAAGGCTACTACTACCTGTAGCACGGGTGCCCATATTAGAAAACCAAAATCATGTTATACTATTACATAGTATAAATAAAATCATGCGATTAATATCAAATTCGTAAAATGATATATAAGACATATATATCAAACTTTCAAATGTAATACTTAATAATAAATACAATTCATAAAACGATATATAATACATATATATCAAACTTCAAAACGTAATACTTATTAATAAACACATAACTGGTTTATTAATTAGTCAATCCTTACATTATTCCAATTTCATTCTTATGTTCAGCACAACAAAAACGTAATTGAAGTTTCGAGACACAACCTATGTGTCTGAAGCTGCTATCCACTCACCTGGAAATCCAAGTGCACAACGTCAATCAAGCCCCACTCGTCGATGACTGGTCTCATTGACAGGAACACGAAACTGAACAAACAATTATATATCTCAACAGACATATTAATGACAAGTCGAAATGCAGTAATGTGACTGTACCCAAATGCTATGTAATGGAAATGCAAACTCGGACCCCCCAAAAGATCCCAAAAACATATTTCAAATGATATTATATCATTCTTAATTTAAAATTCAAAATCTACGTAAAATTATAATTTTGTCCCTGACCAACGTAAAATTACGTTTTAGTCCCCGAGACTTGACAAATTATAACTTAGTCCTAAAATATTTAGGATTTATTATTTGGTCCTCATAGTATTTAATTTTTTAAAATCCTCAAATTTGCTAAAATAACAATTTTAGCCTAAACTTTCTTAAAATTACAAATTTGACCCAGCTTTTAAAATATCAAGTTCAGTCCCTACATAAATTTCCAGAATTGTGGGCATGTCAATTTTGGTCCTTTTCACTCCAAACTACACCAAATGGTCCCTCAAGATTAAACCCGATTTTCCTTCACTTTTCAGCCGAACCAAACCTCATTATTTTTCCTTCCAACATTCCAAAACATGAACATCATTCTCCAATATTTCGATAAATCCACAACACCTCAAAACAGTCCAAACATCTTAGTTTTTAGCAAAACAACCTTCACAAACTCCTCATTCGATTACTCACCTTCACTCTCCTATTTTGTATATCACAACCCATTAAAAACCAACAAAAAAACCTATACAATTTTCCTATAAATCAAGCCAAACGAAAATCACAGCCATGAACAAAGCCAATAACAATAGAAGCCATATTTGACAAAATGAAGAAAGGCATAAACTGAGGAGAGATAGTGTTTTCTCACTTTGTTTCAATGAAGAAGATGAATGAGCTGGAGAGAAACATGAAGAGAGAACTAAAGAATAGATGCATGAGTATTCAAATGAAGAAAAAATTATAGAAAATGAATAAGTATGGGCTAAGAAAAAAACGTGCAAAGTCTCAGAAAAATTAGAGTTGGTGAGAGGGGGATGGGTTCTATTGACTTTGGGGCACAAGCTGAAACGACAATGTTTTGGGTGAGTGTGGTTGTGCACGACGCGGACGACACACAAAGCACGTGGATGACAACCTTCTTCTTCCAAGCGACATGTCACTTGCCCAACGGCTCCAAACGACATATCCCTCATTTTCCTTTTTATTCCGATTTTATTTTCCATTTTTAGCCCCTTTCTACTTAATTAATTACTCTAATCACTTCAAAAAATTTATTAATTACCCAATTAATATTTTTTTGAAGAGAATTAACCAATTAATATTTAAAACATAATTTTTAATTTTTCAATATTAAAATTTTTTTTCTAAATTAATTAAAAATTAATAAAAATTACGGGGTATTACATTTAGTATGGAATCTAACTCACCTGCATGTCGAACACATAAATCTAGTCATGCACCGCTAGTGGATGGCTGGTCACCTTGACAATTACATGAAGCTAAGGTCATATATGCTTAGTGTTTACATCAAACATCATAACCGTGTCAATAAATGTATTCTTGAAGATGCGAATGAATATCCCAAAACCCATGATGACGTCTGAATCCTATTTTGATCGAATGTCTTACTCTCTTTTGATAAACTAATGTGTTATAAAATAACAGTCATAGTCCCTCAAATTTAAACAAATTACAGTCTAGTGTTAGTTTGGTGTCCTAGTCCAATCATTGATATACATTGTCATTCTATTTACCGTTTAATAAATAGGCATTTAATTTCATATCTATGAAATATTATATGTTTTATCAATAAAACTTCCATGAATAGTTTATTCTTCCTTATGTCATCGAATTTGACTTGATAGTAAAATCCTAATGTAAAAGGAATACTATTCTAAATGTCCCTAATCGATTATTATCATGGGAATAATAACAAACCAAGGTTAGTATGTTGCTAAGTGGATAATCATGTTTTACTAATTATGGATATATATATATATCGCTTATAACATAGATACATGCTAGGGAACATGTATTGTACTAGCCCACTATGAAAGCACTTCATGGAGCATTGTCACAAGTAGCTTTCATGCAGTGGTGATATTTGAATCATTTGACTAAAACTCACAATCGACTCCTACTTGAGAAACATGTTTTGACTTGACCAAACGTCATCCATAACAGGATGACAATAATGGCCATGATTGGATATGCCATGAATATTTTAGAGGAGTGATAGCGAGAGTGATGAATTTGTTCCTCTTATAAAGAGTGATATCTCCAGGCCACTTGATGAGTATGATTGATGGAATGTATGCATACTCAAATGAATTGATAAAAGGGTTATCAATGTCATTTGTTATATCAATCTATTTGGGATCAAGAAGCACATTAAGCAATATAAGGTTAACATGTAACCATGTCGTATGCTTAATCTAAATATCGTGAGACAAAAAGACTAAATATCAAACTGTGAAAGGTTAACTCGGATCACCGACTCCATTTGATTTTGGGTTGCCATAATGTATTACTAGATACCGCTTATGGACAATAGACCCAAGTTTTGGGACAAAGCCCATTGTCAATTTTGAGTGGGCCTATTAGGTCACACACTAGAACGAATTGAATTGGCTTGCAAATATTTTCTCTTATGGTGATTGAATTATTAAGATGATTAATCAATAATAATTCAGGGTTTTATAATATAAGTTATTATCCATTAATGTAATGGGCTTTTAATATAAATTACTTATTATTAAGTTAAATATATTTTGGGTGTATTATTATGTGTGACATAAGCTCGGCCCATGCATGTTAATAATATAATGATTTATCTAATGATAATGTATCATATAATTAAAAGCCCAATAACATTAACTAACCTATGTGAAAATTCAGCAAACAAGTTGATTAGGTCAAAGTTTGACTAAGTCTTCTTTAATCATAATACATGTTCATTAAAACACCTAATTAGGAAAGGAGTCATTTTTCTTATATGACAAGAAGAAGATGAAACCCTAGTAAGACTAGGAGAATTCGGCACACACTTAAACCTAATTAGGATGAAATTCGGCACACTCATATTTTATAGGAGTCTTTATTCTTGTGGGACAAGGAAATAAAAACCCTAGAAAGACTAGATGGGAAATTCGGCACACTCTTTCTTGATTAAGATAGGCCCAATTCTTATGCAACAAGGAATGAATTTTTGATAACCCTAATGCACATATTTAACGCTTTCCATATGCCTATAAATACGAGTACACCCTTGTCTTATTTCCCATGGCTTGGCCGAATTTGTGAGTGCCACTTACAAAGAGAGAAAATTATTTTGTGAGATTAGAATAGAGATTCGAAGTGCTAGTACACTCCACCAACCTAAGCAAGTTTGTTTGTGTGAATAACTTTAGACATGTTAGGGGATTTGGCCTTGAATACTAAAAGCAACACCAACACTTCATTCGATCATACATTCGAGCATTGGTTTTAAGTTAAAACCCTAACCCTAATCGTGTATTTTGTTGTGCATGGATCCTTAGTGGAATTATAGGTTAAAAATTATTGTTATTTCTGTTGTGTTATGCTCTTATGAATGTCATATAATTAGTTACAAATTCCAACATCTAGTCCCTAAGGTCTCGACATTTTACAACTCAATCCCTCAAGCTTCCCAAAATTACCTCCTAGTCTTCAAATTATCTTATATTTACATTTCAGCCACTGCGATAGAATATTTATTAAAAACAACCTACATCCACTCCAACCGAGCCACTAACACAATCCAATTCTCAATCAACTAAATCATTGCATATCATATTCTAGAACAAAACCCATTAACATACTACACAAAACATCACCAAAGTCACTAATTTCATCTACCAACACAAGCATAGATCCATGCATGCAACTTAAGAACAGTCCAATGGTCTCATTTCTAACTAAACCAGTCATTCACATCACCTATTCTTCCCAAAATCATTTAGATCCAAACCCAATACATCAAAATCGTCCAACCCTAACACCACAGTCAACATCCAAGACAATATTCTTTGCATGCATGCATGCATGTACTAGCTCTTTTGTATGCGTGCAAGTACTAGATCACTCTCCTATATGAATATCATCAAAGATGAGTATGAAAGGGTGGTTTACTTCTGAATGCATGCACAATATTCATTACACGTATGTTCTATGGTCTTCTTATACATGGGATGATGAACAAATACGAAGGAAAGAAAATCTTACCTCAAAAATCTTGAATGGATTGAAAGAAGAGCAAGGAAGAGAGCAAGAGAGGTTTGAGAGAGAGTTTTGAAGTGAAATAGAGTGTTTGGAATGAAAAATGGTCGGACAAAGGGTGTGGAAAGGGTATATATAAGCCCTCTCATCAAAACACACTGTTTTACTAAGTAACGGGGCCTAACGTGCATTAACACTAAATTTTACGTACGTTACACTTTAATTGTGTGCTTGACTTGTTTAGTTATAAGCTTAACACACTTGCAACAACTATCGGTAGCTTATGTTAAAAATACTTGCGTGCTTAACTGTTAGTTAAGTGCTTAACTCACTTCTAGTTGCTTCTAGGAGCTTTTGTTAAGAATACTTGCATGGTTAACTGTCCGTTAAGCGCTTAACTCACTTCCAACTGCTTTCAGTAGCTTCTGCTTTGATTTTCCGATCATCTAACATATGCAACCTTAAATCTAACGTACATAACACACTTGTTTACACACTTTAGATGTAATTACGACTTGGGTACATAAGCTTCATCATTCTCGAAGTTTATTTACATCTAAATTTATGAAAATCTCAACTCTAATCACTCTTTGGTCCCACACAAGGATCCGAATACCCAAAATCATAATCTCAAAAGTCGGAATTCTAATCGAAAATTGGGCGAGGTGTTACAAGTATGTTTCTAAATTACTTGTTCCAAGTTTAATTGTCCAATTAAATTTTAGATCAACCCATAATGAATGGCATGTGTTCTTGGTGTTCATCATCTGATTCTACAGCAAAATTCCATCTTTTCAACATTCAATCTTTACACTCTTATATCTTCCTATTAAGTTATGGAAATTCGGTTCTGTTTGTTTTTATTTATAAAGTTCACGTTTTCTATTTTTGATCTATACCATTTTTGCATAGTAAATATAAAAAATTACAACAAAAAAAATCATCTCAAAAAAATAATTGCATAGTGAAATTTAAGTATGCTATGTAAAGTTGACATAGCATACTTAAATTTCATATCAAATATGCAGAGAAAATCACATAGTACGATAATGAAACTTAAACATGAAAATACCAATTCATCACTGCAAATATGGTGTCAAAACCAAGCAAATTCAACTAAGATTTCAAGCAAATCATGGAGACCATTTTGAAGGTTCTGATACCAATGTAAAACGATGTAAATTAATTAACTTAAAGTAGCCTCACTAGATCCAAAATTGAAATATGAAATTGCAATCTACTTTTCACAATCCAAATGCTTCAATTTTAGTCTTTCACTTACTCGTTGTGTCTTAAAGATGGAAAAAAATTATTGCATGTCAATTTGTTGTGTCCTTTTACATCATGTTTCTAAAACATAATCATGGGGAATTGCCCCACAATCTACGACACCTTTGTGCCTTTGTTAACTGCACGGCAGTTACTAAATGCAACGGTTGTGTAGGGGTTGATTTGGGTTCGAATTGATCAGTCATGGACGACTTGACCCGATCGAGTTACCAACAATAGGTGATTATTAAAAAGAATATATATTGGAACGTATTACCCATAGCTATTGCTCATATTATTAGGCCGCTCTTATCTTTTTGATCTAATTGTTGCCAACTACAGTAGCGATAAACTTATATTTTCAAGCAATAGTGTAAGAACATAACGTTAAAATTTACCAAATCATCACACAAAAAAAAAACCTAAATAATTATTGATCTTTATTTTTTTTTCTTTTTTATCTCGCAAATAACAATTGTAAATCACCCAAAATTGACGAATATATCTACAAATTTATAAGAGTACCATAAAAAAATAAAATGTAAATAACCTCCAATACCAATTGTAAAATACCCAAATTTGACGTATAATATCTACAAATTTGATGTACAATATCTTCACATTTCACTTCTGCTTCATTGTTATTTCATTCTAGTAATATGGTTCTTTGAAGAAAATTACATAGATGATACAACATATTGAAAATAGCACAATAAATATATCAATGGTAAGAGCTGACATTGCTTGATCACTTAGCTCCATGTTTCTTCCTCCGAGCCCATCAACCATGTCTGGAACAGATTCCCAATTCTCCACATCTTTCTCGTACGGGTCTTCAAGTGTCATCCTCATTTTCTCGGCTTGGCGACTCGCAGCTTCTTGGGCAAGAGTCCAATCGTAAAACCTCCGTTTCTCATCGTCGCTTAAAACATCGTAAACTTCTCGTAGTTTCAAGAACTTGTCCGACGCCGCCTTTAGTGGCAGTGAAGTTGTGTCTGGATGATACTCTTTGGATAACCTTCTGTAAGCAGCTTTAATCTCTTCCAAATCAGCCTCTACTGATACACCTAAAAACCTGATGAATTTCTATTGTCAATTAGATTACAGAATTCCGAAAATGAAAGAATTTTTCTTTATTATTATTTCAAAAACTCAAAAGGGAAGAATTATACTTTATTAATTTTTCAAAATCTTAAACTGCATGTGAGTAAATAAAGAATATTAAGCACTTAGCTTGTAGTTGATTGGCACCGGTGTCGTGTCTAGCACAAGGGTTAATTTGATTGTTGATGAGATCAAAGAAAATGAATTATAAAAAATAAAAAATATTAATAATATGTATTTTTTGTCGGCATTAAAGAATTCGTAGAATCCGACCCAAATAGGATTTATCTCAGCCTAGTAAAAGGCACGAGGATAATTGTGATTCACAGTTTAAAAAAAATGGCATGTTCTGACGTAAAACACTTACTGGTAATAAGAATCAGAGGAATCATTGAACAAATCAGCGAACTTTTCTCCCAGCAGATTTTTTTGCTGCTCTTCTGCATCTTCACTAGAAGTGGTGCTAGTACTTCCTCCAACCCAACCATCTTCTTCATTATCCCAATGAATTCTTGTGTCCACTCCTGGAGGGGCTCTTTGACCTTTTCCTGGTCCTTGTGATGCAAAGACACCCAAACTCACATTAGTTCGGTTGATTCTTTCTATTCTTGATATGGGTCTTTTTTTTAGCTTTTGTTCTTTAATGGAGTGTTTAATATGAGAGCGAAGTATAAGGGAATATGAAGTTTGAGGGACAGTTGCTGAAGCCATGGTTTAGAAGAAAAAGAAATTGTTGAAGAAGAAAAAGGACGGATATGGGTTGAGTAAGAAACTTTCATGGCCTCATGCTTATGTGGTTCAGATTTCTGAATGAGATTTTTGACATTTTGACCTATGCACTACGAGGTAACGGGCACATGTAATAAATAGTGGTGTAGACACTAGCCACGGTTTGAAACCTCCGATTCCAATTCATGAACTGGCGGTTTCTGTTTAAGGATGGGGTTGAATCAGAACAGAATCATCTAGGCTAGTTTTGAGAAGTTTTGGTTTGGTTCACGATTTCAATTCAACGGTTTAAAATATACATAAATAAAAAATATTAATAATATAAATCTAAATATACAATTATCTACTTAACTTTAAATAAAAAAAGTAAAAATTTAAAAAATATAAGTAATAATTTAATTAAATAAATATACAAGTGAAAATTTAAGAAACATAAGTAATGATTGAATTGAAATATGCTTAAAGTAAATAATACAAGTAATTAAATTTTGAAAATGGAAATTTTTGGAAAAACATTTAAAAGAAGTCTTGGACTTAATTAAATTAAGTTGATTGCCCTAAGGGGCTGAGCTTAATGATAATCAACTAACGTTTACAGTTGGACGTTTTAGGTTCGAACCATGGTGAAGGTAAGAGGTAAAATAATTGATTTGGACTTTCATCCACCTCTCTACCTTTAAAACATAAATTAAATTACTTATGTATCCTCTCGGGGGTTTAGAGGAATCAAAACCTATGTAGATCTCTTTTAAGCCATTCATCGGATGGTGATGAATGTATAAGCTCATCTTGAGTTCGTAGGTCGACTCTTTTCCAATCATCGAGGCAAACTTGAGCTTTCAACGATTCGGGCCCAATCTGATCGTCTTTCATCTAAAATGTTGCCTCCACTATGAAATATTTGTTCAACTACTACAGTTGAGGCTGAGAATGCAAGAAGTTTTTCAATAATCGCTAAAGTAGGAAATGTCTTCCTATGTCTTTTCCATCACTCCAAAATTGAAAAAGTTGAATATACATCATCACCAAACTCAAAAATTGTTGTTAGATATGCTTCGAGCTCTGAATGAGAGTCCAATCCTATAGGTTTCTTCCTCCTCTCTAATGCAAATTTGTTACCCCATTTCATTGGTTGAGAAGAGGAAGTCGAAGTGGTAGACAAAGTTATTTCGTCACTAGTGTGAGTAACAACATATATTTCATACAATTTATTACACAAATGTCTAACCTTATAAATTATTACCATTACGTCATCATCATCATTGTTTTGTAATCCTAACAACTCATAATAGTTAGTCAAATATTCAATTAAAACTTCAAATTTACACCTAAGATCAAATACCATAATAACAAAAAACATTCGAAATAAATTTATAATAATTCAGCCATTTTGTTTTCATATTCAAAATGGCATCAATATTGCTATTTATTTTCTGTCACTAAATAGCGCACAAGATTTATTTTTTCACAAAAACATAAAATTGCTATTTATTTCACTTCATTTTTTTTTGCTGATATTTCACTTTACATATTCGACAATTATTAAAAAAAGCTTCTAACATTTGTATAGTATAATTGCTTTTGCGAAAACAATTTTCAAAAGGCCGCATCTAATATTGCTTGTTGAACCATGTAAAACATTTGTTTCAGCTTTTTAGTTAATTCAAATGCGACTAAGGATGTCGAAAACAGGATTGAAATTGATAGATTTCTGCAGCTTTTCAAGGAGAAATACTGCTCATTTTATCTTGAATTTTGTATTTTTTATTTATGAACTCAATATTCTTGTTGATTTGCTGAAGTTTCAAATATTGATGTTATAATTCCTGCTGAAGGGCACTCTTTCTTCTTCTTTTTTTTTTTTGTCAACAAGAAATTATTACAGAGAAAAACAGCTCTAAGGGACTGAGCCGGGTACAGGAAGAGGGGCATAAAAGTCTGAATAATATACTTGAAGTTTTTCTTTCGAACTGAAAGATGAGCTTCATTACTGTAAATCTCGGTTACATAAAGCCTTCAATGCCAATGGATTACAGAACACCCAATCCATAGGCCAGACAGAGTTAAAAGCTTGCTTCGCTAAATAATCTACTACAACATTGGCAGATCGAGCAACACATCGTAAAACAATATTATGACAATTGTTCAACAACTTCCTAATATCCAAAATAACAGCTTGGATCTCCCAAGGGCATGCCTCAACAGAACAAATAGCTTGGGAGAGCAACAAAGCATCAAAATAGACAACAATTTGTTGAGCAAAAGCAAAACGGGGTACCATCTGAATGACCAACCGTAGCTCATGAGCTTCTGCAACCAATGGAGATTTGCAATAGGTTTTGCCAAGCACACCATCCAAAATCTTGCCATCATGATCACAAACAACAACTGCAAAACCAGTTGATTTGTCTCGAGCCATCCATGATGCATCACAATTAATTGCAAATGAATCAAAGGATGGCTTGATCCAAACCCGTGGCCCAGAGTAAAAAATAGATGTTCCCGGGACATCATTTGGCAATGGGGAAGTTGTAGCAATATTGGCTTCAGATACATTAGCAAAGGCTCTAGTAGCAGTATAAAAAGGCTCCGGCCTTAAATTGTTGAAACAGAAGTTATTCCTTGCCTTCCAGATTTGCCAACATAAACCAACAACAAAAACTAATTGCATAGAAGTATCATCCTTCTGGTACCTGTTAGAAATGTCAATCCACCAACTAGTAAAGGTAGTAAAATCATGCGAGCCAATTCTATAATTTAGAGCACTAGAAAACCAAGTAGCTCTAGCATGAGGGCATTTAAACAGTAAGTGTTCAATTGATCAACTTCCATCAAGCAAAAATCACATAGAGGGGATTCAACACAGTGAGCTTTCCATAACGTAAGCTTAGTAGGCAACCCATTATGTAGACATCTCCATAAAAAAATCTTTATCTTTGAGGCCACCTTAATTTTCCACAAAGTCTTCCAATTAATAGTGCAATTAGAAGAAGTAACGCCAATATTATCATGAAAAGACTCAGAAATGGCTTGTGCATAATAACCCAATTTCACAGAAAAAGACCCATTCCTTGTAAAATGCCAAATAGTAGAATCCATTTGGCCTGTGATCGACAGTGGGATATTGGCAACACACCTAGCCACTTCTGGGTTGAATAAATTTGCCAACATGCAGGTATTCCAATAGGCACCATTATCTGAAATTAGTTTCTTTACTAGAAAATCCGCCTTGCCTTCCGAAGGGTCTGTGCTGATACAGAAATTGGGTAAGCTTAGAACCCAATTATCCGCCCACACCATGGTGGCCTTACCATCCCCAATATTGCGCCTCACACCTTTCCTTAACACACCCCCTTCCCTTAAGCAGGCTTTGTCAGGCCCAAGAGCTGTTATGGTATCGTTTTGTAGTCATAAATGTGTCATAAGGGAAGTATTCCCCTCTCATTACACGCGCCCATAGAGAAGTAGGATCATCTATTAGCCTCCATGCTTGTTTCCCCGATAAGGCATAATTTTGCCATTGGCATCTCTTCAAACCCATACCCCCTAAACTTTTAGGAAGAAAGAACAGTTGCTTCTTGACCCATTGATTATTATTTGTGTCAACAGATTGTCCCCACCAGAATTGGATAAGCTTACTATCCACCCAATCACACAAAGTTTTGGGCATTGCAAAGCATGACATAAGATAGATGGTACAACACTAATAACAGATTTAATAAGGATTGCTCGACCTATCTGGGATATGAACTTACCCGTCACGACCAGAGTCGGGCCGGTGACCGGCGTACAAGGTGAACTGTCTGTGGAAGCCCAACTCATCTCGCACAAGCCTCAGAGATATATATATTCTAACCAAACATTCATTTATCAAAACATTTATTTAATAAAATACAATATACAAAAAAATAATATGAATATAATACTATCGAAATAAATATGAAACCGTCATAATATATTCAAAATAAAAAAATATAGCCCAATATTCTCACAGAAACCCGGTATAGAACTCTAACTATAAAATACAAAAGTAGAGCCCGAACGATGACACTCATTGAATAGTAAAGAATGCCTCACTGCCTCACTGGTGACGGGGTGCTGAACAGATATTGAGCGTCAAAATATCTGCTAGACATACAAAGAAGATAAACATAAATAATATGGGGTCAGGGCCTAGTGAGGAAATAGCATTCCATATTGCATCATACGTGTCTCACAAAGATAGGTTTGAAAACCGTTTCAAAATATACCGCACATGTATATACAAAAATAATATATATACATACTACGTATGTAATAGCTTTCAAAAAACGTTTTACCAAAACGTTCGTATACAGAGCAGACAGCATGCATTCAGATAGCATCAGAGTATATATATATAACAGAGTCATAATATTGGACTACAACAGAGTGTACAGAATAGTATTGTAGCTAAGTATATATATATATATATATATATATATATATACAGAGGGTACATAATAGTATTGTGGACTATGCCACCAAAGCAGAGCATATATATACAGATGATACATAATAGTATTGTGGACTACGCCACCAGAGCATAACAGAGCATGCATCTGGCCGGATACATGGTCACCCATTTACCTAGGCAACAAAGGTCTTGACAAAGCATTGATATATCAAAGGTTACATACCCCATAACTAGGTCTTCCAGATCAGAGTATATACACACTACGTATGTAATAGCTTTTAGAAAATGTTTTACCGAAATGTTCGAATACAAAGCAGACATCATGCATTCAGACAACATCAGAGTATATATATATATATATA
>CAODLS013127054.1:0-11535 GCA_948243855.1 Flueggea neowawraea | reverse complement strand
TTGCTAATTCCGGAGAATAATTTCAGTATATTGTTTGATTGAGATGCTAATTTCTTAGAAGCTAACTTGTAAAATACAATAATACCCTCATCATTAAGCCATTAAACGAATTGAATGAACAAAAATAGACTTCACTTTCATATGTAAATTAGTAATTAAAAAAGAATTTATCATTGATTAAAGTCAATTAAAAATTTCTTGTTCATCAATATTTATTTATTTTTTGAAAGTGTTCATAAATATTATAATAAAAAAATAAAAATGTGTTAATCATTGGACAAGAAAAAAAGGGGTGAAAGACTACATAACTCCTATTTTTATGGTCTAAGGCAAAAATCTGCAATAGTAAGTTTTTTTTCCATGATTAGGGATATTTTAGTCTTTTTCATTTTTAAAAAAGATAGAGGGATAGACAAAATCTTAATCAATTTTTTATCTCCTACTTCCACTAAGATTCAAATCTAAAACATTTAATTATAAACGTTAGTTGATTACTGTCATACACAATCTATTGAACAAAGATATTTTAATCTTACTCAATAATTTTAATTTACTTACCTTCCCCTCAGTAATTAATTTTCTAAAAAATTAAACCAAACAAGCTCTAAGAGATTGAGAGTTTGATTTTTGAAGAGAAAAATCATCAAAATTTTCCAAAAAGAAAAACTAATTTAATTAACTTGGATGAAAAGCACATAAGATTTGAAAACTTGATTTATCAAAATATACATATATGTAAGCTTACTGCAGAATCCAAAATAAATTATTAATTTGCCTTCTTTTTCCATTTGAACATAAAAAATTTTATAGTATTTATTATTAAAACTCCAATTAAGATTTTTTATTTATTAGCTGATTCTATTGGATTAGTTTAGCAAGTAGTCAAGCCGTTCAAATTGCATTATTCAATTTTTTTAATAAATACGACCACCCCATTTGCACCATCAACTCATCTTAATTGACTCAGCATGCAAATGGCACCGCTTTTTACCGTCCCAGTTAGGCTGATCCAATGGCAAAGAGGTGAGTCAGTATTATTAATTATAAAGTCAGGGGGATGAAATCCCTTGGCATCCAACAGTCTAACAAACTGTTCAGGAAATACGAATAATTCATGTGAACCTAAAGGAGAGTCAAGACCAGATTTGGCCATCCAATGAGCACATCTATTCGCTTCTTGCGGTGTATGGGTAATCTTCAAGTTCCAATCCTTTCTCACAAACATTCTGATCCCATTAACCAGACCCAACTGTTTACCTTGCCATTACATTCGGTCTAGTGCAATATTGACAGCAAGGTTGGAATCTGACTCGATTTCCTTATCACGTAAGATCCTGCTCCAATCCCAATTCAAGCCGTGCCATATTCTCCATAATTCACTCAGTAACGGAGAACAAAAACCAACATTCACTTTCATACCACCAAGACAAAAGCCATTGCAATCTCTGGCTACCAACCCAGTGACACTCCTGCATTTCGATAAGTTAATAGCCCGCCCACATTGATTTTTGTCACACCAGCCGCAGGGTGCTGCCACGCTTTCTCTCCTCTATCCTTATATTTGCGGCTAGGTGAGAGCTTATCAATATTCTGGTCGCTCTTACGTGATCCATAGCCAATTTGGTTGCCAACACATCAAAACTCCAAGGTGAAGAAGTCATGTTAAACGCCATGTCGTTCCGGGCCAGCCATGCCAAACACCAAGGACCAATGCAGAGTGTATTTTGTGTTGGTATTGCTGCGTAAGTTGGTAGAAATCCACTTGCAAAGTGGTGTTGGCATTACTCAAATTAAACTTTAAAATGACACACACAAGAGATTCACTTATAATTGGTGATGACTTTAGTTTAATCATATACAAAATTCTTAATTAGTAATGAGTTTGTTGATCTTGAGCAGATTTTACCTACTAAAAAATAGGAATTTGAAATTTAAAAACGAGAACACTTGTTAATGCAAAAGAAACCATCGATACTTCAATCCCAAATGTAATTTTTCGTCTTTAATAAAAACTTATAAGTTAAAGGATATGTTACTCACAAAAGTCTTAAGTTTGAAAGGAGAATAATTAGGAAGGAGAATCATCTACTTTGTCTGGTTTTGAAGCAACACAAAAAGATGACGAAGAAACATTTAAAGAGTAATATACGCCAATACGGATTCACATAAATATAGCTGTCTCCAAAAATAGGAAAATAAAGGAGAGAATCAAAGGACAAGAAACGCTTACGTAATTAGGTACAAAGCTCTCCCCTCCTTCTCTTCTTTATTTTCTTGCAACTTTAATCATGTCAAGACCACCCCACATGTGTGCTTTCATTTACAAGCAAAAAATATTTACATAAAATTATTATAATTATAGTGAATTATATCATTCGAGATCATGAACTAGACTCAATCATTAAAGTATTTTTCACCCTGAGTTCATGTGTCTTGATGATTTTGTTCTTAAAAAAAATCTCTTAGTGGTATGAGGGAAAATATATTTATAGGAGACCATTGGTTTTAATTCTTAGGCGAAATGTGAACGTGACATTACAATAACTCTCAGTTTAGGTTAAGGGATTTGAAAATACAACTTTTAACTTGACGGCTTTTCATTCTAGTTACTATAGACGACGCTAATTGTTGTGGACTATATACCTCAAGAACTCGTGTTCGGTCAATCTACTGAGGAATAATTTGCTTTGAACTCATATACTCTCATAATTTTGTCCCTAAAAAGACATGCTTCCAGAACTTATAAATATTCTGTGTCGTTCTTACGTGATCCATAACCAATTTGGTGGCCAGCACATCAAACCTTCAAGATGAAGAAGTCATGTTCAACGCCTTGTCGTTCCACGCTAGCCATGCCTGCCCTATGGCCATGCCAAACACCAAGGATGCAGATTGTATTTTGTGTTGGCATTGCTCAAATTGAAAGTTTAAAATGAAGCAAATAAGAGGTTCACTTATTATTGGTGATGATTTTAGTTTAATCATATAAAAAAAATTGGTGATGACTTTAGTTTAATCATATAAAAAAATTTCTAATTAGTGATGTGTATGTTGACTTTGAGCAGATTTTACCCATTAAAGAGGAGTTTGAATTTTAAAAACAAAAGCACTTATTAATGCAAAACAAACCATCGATACTTCAATTCCGAATGTGATTTCTCGTCTTTAATAAAAGCTTATAGGTTAAAGCATACGTTATTGGACAAAAGTTTAAAGTTTGGAAAGAGAATCGTCTACTTTAATTTGTCTGGTTTTCAAGCAACAAACAAAGATGACGAAGAAACATTTGAAAAGAGTAACAAATGCCAAAATGGGTTCACATAAATATAGCTGTCCTGTCTCCAAAAACGCGCGCGTAATGAGGTATATAGCTAGTCCACCCCACATGTGTGTTTTCATTTACAAGCAAAAAATATTTACATAAAATTATTACTATAATAATTATTGTAGATCATGTTCCTCGAGATAGTGCATTATACCTATCTACTGAGGTATTATCTATTTTTATTTTATGAATTCTCACTGTTTTATCTCTAAAAAGTGTCTCAATGGTATGAGAGAGAAAAATATTTATAATCGAGTTTTGACCTTAACTCTCAAACGATGTAAAAGTATGACACTACAATAACCCTCAAAAGAGACTAAGGGGCTTGACGACTTTTTGTTCAAGTTTTCATAGACGATCCAATTGTTGTAGACTATATTTTTCAAAATCATGTACTAAGTTCACCTACTGAGATATTGTTCACTCTGAATTTATAGGTACTCATAATTTTATCTATGAAAAAACACCTTAGTAGTATAAAGGATAAAGATATTTATAAGTGACTATTGATTTTTATTCTTAAACAATAGAAGAGCATGACACTAAAATAATATTAGTGAGACCTTACATATAAGGTATTGTTTGTCGGCTTCTTTGTCTCTGAATCTGATTTTTTTTATGTTCTACGCTAAAAGCATGATATTGGCTTTTTGGCAAACATCTACCTACAAAATTTCACATCACATCCATAAAAGATGTTACTCATTAAGGTCAATATATTTGCCCGAGTCATGCATTCCCATATTACCTGCAACATCTTTGCACATGCTTTCCCTACCTCACTAATTTTGAATTTGACATTTCTTTTGTACATGTTTGTTTTTATATGTTTGAGTTTGACAGTGCATCATATATATGTCATTTTTTTATTATTACATATATTTGATCCATTAATCTGTACTTTATTTCTTAATTACAGTGAAAGAAACCAAATAAACTTATAGCTTATTCAATCAGTCTTCCGACATTTCAGTACAATAAATTTTTTTGGCTCAATTAATTAAAATTATATTATTAAATTTTCATATATTAATTACTTCTAAAATATATTTTTATACTATAATTTGGTAAACCAGCTTGAATAGAATAAAGAAAATTTCTCTAAACAAACTAGCTTGAATGCCTACTATACTTGATAATTTGTTCACTTTTTCTTTTTGACATTTGCTTCACCTTTATAAAGGGAATTACTATAACGTTTTTGAGTTATACCGTAATCTCATATCCAGTCTTTCAGTTTTAAAAAATCTCTTATTAGACCTTTACTTGTACATATCATCAACCTAGAACAAAAGTTTAATACTTAATTCTAGTATCTATTTTTTTAAGTTTGTATATAAATGCTCTATGTCAAACTTGTGATACCAAGATCACAGATGTTAAACATTTGTTCTGTATTAATACTATACACAAGTAAGGGCCTAATGAGAGGTTTTTTCAAAATTGAGGGACTAAATAAAGATTACGGTATAACTCAGGGGCATTATAGTAATTGCCCTCTTTATAATTATAATAATATATATAAGCTGTAGGTACTTTTATTTTAAAGTTTTTGTTGTAGTAAAATCCACTAATTGCGGATTTTCCCATATATAAAGTTATGCGACAAAGAGTGATTAAATCAAAGGTTTACTTTGAAGAAGCAAAATAGTCATCAATTAAACAGTGTACTAATTTAAGTCGTACGTATATGGACCGTTATCAAATTTAGTCTATCAGCAGTCTTGGAAGGGCACAAACAGTGAAGAATTTCGACCACTGGTACTCAAAATGGACGAAAGAAAGACTTGTATTGCGACTCCCTCGTCGTCATGTATTATATATTACTCAATTTGCGGTTTCTTCCTCATCTTCTGTCTCTACATTAACGGTGTTATTTCAATCGTTAAGCCAACCAACCTCAGTATAAACAGAACAAAAATTCTACCGATAAATTATTGGGTTGGTGGTTTATATGCTGATTTTAGTAGATTTTACTTATCAAAATGACAGGAGTTCAAATTTGCAAAAATACTTAGTAGGAGTAGAAAAATCGTTAATATATACTCCAACTTTTGAAGTGATCAACCACTCTTTATAAGAACAAGTTTAACTATTAGTACTACAGCTAACTTTTTGAACTCAATTTTTTATCGGTTAGAGCAAGTAAAAAAGAAAAAAGAAAAATATTTGGCAACAGAAAAGCATAGCGGAGACTACGAACTTCTTTTTACACTCGGCAAAACATTATCAAGTGTGAATTGCATGCTTAGAGAATAAGTAGGAAATGTTTTGGTTAAACTTGGTGTATGTGTAAGAATAAATAATTGACACGTAGAATTGATGCACCATGTCCTCACATATATTAAAGAGATAGGTAAACTCACTAATACATATATCAACTATTTATTTACTTAGTGCATGTATGGGGATATGCATCAAATTTAACTAAGAATTTTCTGAATAAAAAAAATGAGGCAACCATATGGTCGGCTCATGCATGCCATTGATACGCCAAGCAGTAAATGGTACAGAATTCTTGGACCAAAAAAAATAATAATAAATGGTATAGAATGAAAAATTAGTTATGCCAATATTAATTATGGGACAAGAGTGACAAACATTTATTATCACCTACGCGTTTATTAATTATGTCATCGAAAAATTGTCCACATTTTGTGTCGATTCTTATGTTTACATTGATTTATTACTTTAGGATAGCGATATTTTAACATCAACCCATCTAATTTAATGCCTTCAGCCCCGTCCCCTAACTAAAATGACTGCTCATATATCCAAATAGTGCCATGCAAGCCTCACTATCATCCTTTTATTTTTTTAATTTTGTGGCATCATTATTTGGTTCCCAATTCTCATGTTTCCACAACCTGATATTTTAACTTTTGATTTAGAAGATATCGAACTGTTTGTTCAATAGTTAATAGGTTAGTTTTAAATAAATTACTTGTTAAAAAGTTAAAAGTTCAAATTTGGAAATGACATTTAGCGCGAGGGGTCAAAAGGTGAATTTTTATATCATGACGGGCATACTAGCTTTTCCATTTTTCATTGTGCTTAAACTTCCAAAACAACGTTTGGTGCTTCACTGAAATTGAGGCCAACGATCCCTGAGAAGTGAGACCACCAAATATTTTCGATGCCTTTAATAAAATATCCCTTCAATACAATAAGGTCAACGATCTCTCAGACTCACCAAAGATAGACATAATCGCATGGATAAATTCATACATTTAACCAACAAGTTATTGGACAAATGGATTTTTTTATCAATTTAGAAAAATTTTACTCTCTCCGTCCTATAATAAGAGATATTAAACATTTTTCTACAGAAATTAAGAAATAATAATTTTAATAATTAAAGTCATTTAATTTCATACATTTTTTATTTATGCTTTTTGAATAAATATGTTGGTAATTAATAAATTAATTAAAAAAAAAAGACTAAATAAGGACAATATTGTTACTTTGCTAATAATAAATATAATAGAAAATATATTGTACTTATTATTATAGGGCAGAGAGAGTAGTTAATAAGCTAATTGTATATTTATTAAATGAAGGGAATTCGAATATTAGATGAAGTCGCATGAATTAAGTTTGATGTAGACACTTCTTCAATTTTTTCTAGGTCCCTCATCCTAACCATATTCGATAAATACAAGCACTTTATATAAGTTTTCCGAATATGATGGTGCAAGTAGCTAGCTAGGTCAAGTTTTCTCTCTGTATAACTGGACACACACGTATTAATTTAACATAGACAGTATATTTAGGGTTATTAGAAGTCAATTTATAATATAAGTTGTTCGTCTCATCAATGACTAAAACAAAGACTGGGTATAGAAGAGAGAACTCCCATTTTGACGAAGTGTAAAATCTCTCTTGCTTTGCTGCTCTAGTTTGGCCAACTAACAATTGACTTGGAAGCTGTCCACTCGGACCTATCGCTCTCTGCCATTGACCCTCGTCCAACTAGATTTATTCTCCATACGACAATTCCAGACAACCAAAGTATTAATTCTCTTCCTCAATTGGTAATCAAGGAATTTATCAACTTTTTCTCCTTAATCAATGGAGGAGAAAGAAGCCCCATATTTCTCTACGTTACTATTAATCATGTTGACCCATTTTTCACACTCTTTTTGGATTTTTTTTGGAATTTTTGTTGGAGATATGTACTATAGTACCACAATTAATTAATGCAAAGTGATAAATCGTTACTCCCTCCATTTCACAATTTATACTTTTATAAGGTTTTGACACACTAATTAAGAAAATGATTAATTTACATTAATTGTAATGATAATTTACTATATTAACCTTATGTATTCTTGTGGAACAACTTAAATGTGGTTATTTAAAGTCAATTTAATACAATAACAAATATAGAACAAAGTAGTCCTTCCTCTTTTTCACAAAAAAAATGCTTTTTTAGAGAAATTCTTTTTTGTCAAAATGAATGATATTTTACAAAATCAAGAAGGTTTTGAACATAATTTTCCAAACATACCCTCATAATTAATAAATTGTACAGTAAATAATTCATATTTTTTAGGGGTCATTAATAGGGATAATATTATAAATTAGTACCATAGTCAATGCATTTCAATCATTTTCTTAATACGTGTGCTACAATCTTAAAAAACATTCTTTGTAAAAAAGAGGGAGTAAAAAGTTTTTAATTTTATTAAATATCACTTATTTTGATAAAAAAAACAGTTTATCTAAAAAAAGTATATATTGTGAAATAGAGGGAGTATTAATTAATTAATATTCGGTTTCTCTTATGCGGTACAAACACAAATTAACTAGGTACAACATTCTAGAACGAAACAACCATCTCATATCATAAATATTTAGTCATATTCATAACGTGATATATAGAAAATTCAGACATTCTAGATGATCAAAAATTGATAGCTATTTGAAAATATTTGAAAGAATAACGCGTTAATGATATTTTTATCATATTGCATTTTTAAAATAAAATAAAAAGGCACGGTTGAAGCTATAATCTAAAGTTTTTAATTAATTAGTTAATTAATTTAGCATACTATTCTGGAGGGCAGATCTAACTTGTTGCAATTAAAATAATGTTAGACTTTCATTGTCAAACAGAATGTTTTATTTAAATGTAACTATTGCTTGGCATTTTGATTTATTTAAATGTAAAAATAATTTAAATATTCAGAGATTCTCACACTGTCAACTAAAGCCAATTCCAAATATATATATATATATATATATATATATATATATATATATATATATATATATATATATAATGATTAAAAGATGCCTAACTATAATTAGAATTAGTGACAAAATTGGATAGAATTAACAATTATTTCTTATTAAGTATGAGAGAAAAATGTCAGTGGAACAAAGCTGTTGGCTGTACCATTCTGTTAGGTTGGGCTTATTATTTTTTTAATTAAACTTAAGCTACTTATATCTAATTTGTACTGGAAAATAATACTATATAGTAACAACTTTTTCAAACAAAAAATTGTCAATTAATTTCAGCAAGTCAAAGTGTCAACGGGTGATTTTCAGACGTATAATACTCGTCGACATTGAATAATTAATTAGTGCTAAATTCTAAATTATTTTAAACAGTTTTAATGGGAACGAAGTTGTTGTTCTTTGAAAAGTAACCACACTTTGAGCTCATCCAATCTGAATTAGAACAGCTTGATACTCACTCGTAGGCAGTTTTCTATCATCGGCGATACAATTAAATTAATTAGTTTTTTAAGGCATGACATACGATCATTACGGCAATATATTAATACTGGAATCATCTCCATCACTAAAAAGTTGTAAGAGTTTGAATTTTCTCGATGGAAGCTGATGTAGAAAGAAAAAAAATAGTAAGAATGCAGTTGACCCAAAACTAATTAAGTATGTGGAGTAGCAGATTGGCATTACAAATTAATTGCACGTTAAAAACAAAGCAAGACCAAAATAAATCGTAAATGAATTGTACGTACTCGTTGAAGAATTTTGGAAGGTACTCACAAGTCAAGAAGATTAGCCAACTTGTTGACCAATGATTAACATGCATTGCATTGGACAACCTACAGCTAAACACGCTTAAGCAGTGTCTAATAATATTCTTTTTTGCCTTCCGAATTTAGAACATTGAAAAGTAATATTCAAAAGAGTAATTAACTAATTGAGTCCACTGTCCACCTACCAATCACCATGCTTAAAATGACTTCCTTTTTTTTTTCAATTTTAACTCTTCTTGCATATATATAAGCTTATTCCACTGATATTGTGATAATGCAACTTGTTTTGATAGGTTGCAAATATATGGCGTATAAAGAGAGTGATCTAACTTTCACGTTTTATTTTGTTGAGAAGTTTGAACTCTCTTTTCAAGGTAAAGAAAAAGATGGCACTGTTTGAAACAGCAGTCTAATCACGACAGGGTAGCGGACTGTGCCCGATTAGATTAGTATCCAAGAATTGTTGCTGTACCAGCTCGTAATAGTTCTGAATGAGACAAACTGAAAGTTGGTAAAATTAATCTTGTGGATATATTAGATAGAATGCAAAGAAGAAAGGATAAAAGAATAGATGAGTGTGCGAACCCCTGAAATGAAGCAGTGAAGTCATTTTGTATGAGTTGCATATAGACAAACAATAATGACTTAAACATATTTGGTCATCCTACTTCAATTAGTGTCCAATTAGTGTCCCATGCTCTGGATTATACACTATTTAATCAAGCTGTTTACAATATAAGAAAAAAAAGTTTTGTCTCTTTTTTTTTCTAAAATTTAAATTAAAATATGAGTTAAATAGATGAATATGATGATTTTAATTATGTTAATATAATAAGAGGCAGAATATTTGTCGCAGCAATTGTTGAAATTGAGCTCCTATAAAATTATCTAGCAATGAAAAAACAAAAACACGAAGCGAAAATGCATGATTGTAGTAGAGTCTTTTTGAAATAAAAATGGAATTTCATTAATTATAACTCTTAAAAAATAATTAAGAGAGATAGATAATTTGACATATTTTCCTTGTGTAGTACATTTCATTTACAATATATGTCCAGTATATAATTTGTTATTTCTATATTATTTATGGGCTCATTTGTTGACATTAGCATATAATATTTTTTCATGAGCATATAATATTTTATTAAAAGACGTATTAACTCTCTATTTTTTTATTATTTAGTCATCACTAATCATTAGAAAATATTATATGCTGTATATTAAATGTTGTGATGTCAAACAAGTCCTATAATATTTATTGGTATATTTTCCTTCACCATTTAAATATCATCTTAGATTAATGCAATATTTGTCGTCCATAATTTCATTACTGTGATTAAGTTTTTATTTATTTTGATAAATGTGGTTAGGTGATATTTTCCATAATTTTATTTAGATAATTTGATTTCCAACATTTCGTTTTAAATTAAGGGCCCTTTTCTTGTCTTCTTAAATAGTTTGTTTTTGTTATTTAATAGTGTAAAAATCCCGATAGTTTCATACAAATGACCAAAACAAAGCCCATTTAAAAGCCTATTGGGCCACTTCTGTAGCTCAAAACGACACCGTGCAGTCTACAAGCAGCAAACTTCGCTCTTGCATCTCCTCTCTCGTAGCTTTGGTTGGCACCAGAGAAAGTGAGGGAAAGCGAGAGAAGAAGAGAAAAAAATGAGTGGAACGGTGAAGAAAGTGACAGATGTTGCATTCAAAGCATCGAAGACCATAGAATGGGAAGGCATGGCGAAGCTTTTGGTTTCTGACGAAGCTCGCAAAGAATTCGCCTCTCTCCGCCGCGCTATCGATGAGGTCAATTCAACTCTCCAGACCAAGTTCAGTCAGGTCACTATATACTCTGTTTTCTTTAAAGTTTCAATATTTATTACTTTATTTGATGAAAGGTTATATTTTCGTAGTTTTTCTATTGATAAGTAGCTATTGCTTTTAGGGAATGGGGTTGTTGTGGGTAAAGGGTTTATGTTTTATGGTGTTATTCGAAATGGGTTCTAGTTGTTTGGGTAGTTTAATTTTGGGGACGTAGGAAATAGTATTCTTTGTTTGGTGTTATGTGGGTATTTGTAGGAGATTTTTGTTGAGGGTTGAGCGTGCAAGTTGTTTGTTGAGGGAAACTGATAATGTGGCTGACTAAATGGACTTTTCTTCGTTTATTTGTGTTTCAAATTGTTAATGGAGTTTGTT
>CAODLS013127032.1:0-17311 GCA_948243855.1 Flueggea neowawraea | reverse complement strand
AAGTAGGAATCTTAAAGAGACTAATAGAAGTAAAAGGCTAATGTTGGAAAATAGGCAACTTATCAAGTTGTCTCAAAAGAGCTACAACAAGTTGGGCCTTGCATCCACCATGGCCAAAATGAAAGTCCAATTCCTGACATTAGAAAAACTTGTTCATACAGCCTGGATGAAAATTTTTGAACAATAAAAGGTTGCCGAGTATTTCTGAATCTAAACATTCACAGGACTTACAAGAAAAAGGAGACATCAAAGTAGCTAACAGAACGGTGGACTAAACAAATAAGAGGAACATATTATTTATCTAACAATTCCACGTAAAAGAACTACTGAGAGCATACAGCAAGATTCAGAAATTTAAGTCAAAACTCTTACAAAGATAATCTAGAAAATGAAACCACAATAAAAGAAAATAAAACAATTAACAAAGCCAAAAAATTAAGAACCAAATGGTAAACCTACCCACAAGGGAGTCATTGCAGGAAAGTCAAAAGGACATATCCCAGCGAAAACACCAAATGGTTCCCTAATGCAATATGTATCAATTCCATTAGATGCGTTGGGAACAAACTCTCCCATTTGCAAAGTTGTCATGGCACAGGCATGCTCAACTACCTCTACAACATTGAATGACGAAACAATGATGTCAGTCCTGATAATAACCGGTCAGGTTGCGAATGATATTCTGAAATCAAGCAGAGATTGCAGCAAGAAGCATTTTTACATACTGACCTAAACCACAAAGCACATCACCTTGAGCATCCTTCCGTGTCTTGCCTTGTTCTAAGGTAATATTCATTGAAAGCTTATCCTGAAAAGTATTTTCTTTTCATCCAGATTAAAACTATAATTATCATATAAGAAAAAAAAAGAATAAGTGTAAGCAACCGCATTTGTTATAATCACCATATCCCTGCGAATAAGCTCCTGAAGTTTAACCATTATGCGTTGACGAGTTGCAATAGGTGTAATTTTCCACAGAGGAAAAGCCTTCTTAGCTGCAATAACTGCAACTTTGAACTCTTCGTATGTAGTTAATGGAACTCGAGAAACAACCTCTTGAGTAGCCTGTTTAAGAAACCCCAGATATTGAAAACTAACAGATGGAAAAAGATTGAAAAACTATATTTGAAAAAGAAAACATACATATCAAATTATATTCTAGCAGGAAAACTACCACATCTATGGGCTTACAGGATTGATAACATCAAAGATTGTAGACCCTAGTGACTCGACAAATTTTCCACCAATAAAATTAGGAACCTTCAGCTGCAGTCAAAGTTTGGATAAGGTTTTAAGCTTAACAGTCAACCAAAAATGCAGACACGAAGAGAAACTGACAATACACAATAAGTTAGAAAATTTAACGTAATTGAACCCCTACAGGCTGGTTATTTTGAACTGTTAGCCCACCAGAGAGAGTCGTACTGGTATTCACATGAAAAGACCTGTTCGGTTTCCATGACTTGAAACTTTTCTCTGCATCATAAGATTTTCACCGTGACAAGAAGGAAAATAAACACAAATAAGGACATTCTATGCTACCAAACTACCATATCACATGAAGTGAATGCTTGCTAGTAACCTTTTAGCATTTATTCCAGATAAAAGCAAGGCAATTTCACATCAGATCATCACAAAGCATTAACCATGCATAGAAGTCTAGAAAGGTTCACCATCACAACTGACCAGGAAGCCGCTATTCTATCAAAAATTATATTTCTCTCGCTAATTCTTAATGTTGACTTCTCTAGGACATTTTTCCTTGGAAAAAAAAGATGCTTGGACAAGATCTTACCCAATGAATTTCCTTGGCGGATCTTGGCTTTGAGATTGTATAAATGCCTGGGAGTTGACTGAAATTCTGGATTACTTTGCTTGGGAGTTTTGAGCACTTGTCGTGGTTTTACACCTGCTTCAGTCATTTGTTTGATTTGTCTAACCTCTTCTTCAGAAAAAGGGCGGCTGTAAGGATGTTCTGACATGTCTTTCAGAGGTTCATGGTTGTGATCTCCAATTTTTATAGCAAGTACCCACATATAATCTTCTCTCTTACCTACTGCTTCAAAAGGACAATTTATAAGGCGTGAACAGGCTTTCCTTTTACGCTGACTTTCTTCAATCTTCCGCCTATTACGATAAACACCACTTCTGTCACACCCAAGTATAATTCTTCTGTCCCTCCTTGACTTTTTAATAGTTACCACTTATCCCTGACTAGCTCCAAAGTCACGAACATATTTAATTAGGTCTTCACGATTTGCGAAAGTTCCAGGATCAGGAGGAAGCATATTGTAATTCCCTATAAGATCTGCTTGACTTTGAGTTTCCATTTTTGGTAGATCACAATAAGAACCTGAAAAGCCAAACCACATTTTCTGTTATGCAGATGACAAGGACAAAATAATTATCGTGTTTCTTTTATTTACTTCAGCACGACAAAAAAAAAAAGACCAACTAAACCGCTACATTATCGCGAAACCACCATCTTTCCTCATGTTTTCCTAGGACAACAGATTTCTCCGGATTCTACACAAAATAGTGATGGGAACACAGAAGTGAAGACTTGAACAGATTGACATGAACCCTAAATATCCAGCCGGCCTCAATGCGCTGCAGCCTTCAAGAGAACTGTGAAAAAGAACAATCCATGGAGAATCTCTTCAAATATGTGATGTGGGAAAAGAGAGTTTTGAAAAATCCAAGCATCGGTTAAGCAAATTTGAGGTGAAGAGAAGGAACTTCCTCAAATTCGTCGTTTAAGCAAAGCGATGGAGTGAAGAAGACTGAAAGAAGAAGAGTTAAGTCGGCGGGGAGAAGAAGAAGAAGAAGAAGAAGAAAAAACAAAAAGTACGTGTTATAAAATTAGATTGACAGGTGTTAATAATTCAATATGCCAATGTTGCCGCGAGTTTTTTTTTAATTTTCTTATAAATATTCAAAATTATAATAATTAATTATCTCAAATTTAAAAAAAAATAAAAATTATATGAATATAAATATCATATAACAATAAAAAATCTCATATTAATTGTCTATTATATAAAAATCTCGTATTAATTGTCTGGCTACATAGTAACAATCCAAAAGATTAATACTCACCCTATTTAAAAACTTATGAAAAGTGTAGATTGTTGTTATTTTTTTATGAACAAAAATTAATTAATATTTTCTAGACTACAAATCAATAGACAAATAACAGTATTGATAAAAGACTGGTTCTTCAAACTTTAAACGTCAAACAAAAACTATATTCATTCTCATCAAATCATCCATCAAATTAAGAGACTATGATTCTCTTGCTCATTGGAACAGAAATCTTATATTAATATAGACAACAAATTAAAATGTTCATTATCACTACTGTGACATTAGATCCTCCAGCCAGTGAGATATCTGTCCTCCTTGCAACATCCGACTAATGCTTGAACACAGATTGAATCAAGAATCAATTATCATGATAAGAATTGAAAATTCATGAGATTGAAGCTCAATGAGAAATAAGAGCCCGATGTTTGTAGTCAAAAACAATTACCAAATGCATGACTCCTGCACCATTTCCAGTCAATTTATTTACTGGCAGCAGAGGAAAACAATCAGTGGTCTAAAGCTGAACTATTCCATGTTTTTGGAAAATACACACTTAAGAAAGAGATAACAAAGTCTAACTTGTGAAGGATTTTCCTACAAAGTGGTTACAGCTCCTTAAAAGTATTAGAGTTTCATTACAAAAACATCTGAATTGAAGCGTTTATATGATTCTTTCTTACTCTGTATAGCCTTCAATAAGATATTATTGCTAATGTCCTGCAGAAGAGTGAAATGAAACAAATTAGAAGCAGCAACGCTATAATTAGAGAACCACGACCTATAATTTTTCCAAAACTCAGTACTGGTGTTAATTAGTCGGTCAACCAAACTGGCTAATCTGAAGATGAATCCTATTCAAAAAGTTAATTGATTGCATACAGAATGACAAACCAAAAAATTAATATTCATTGTGAATAAAGACCAACAATAATTAATATTGATCCTACCCAAAACCTTACAAACAATGTAGATTGTTAATGTTCATCGGGAACAAAAATTAATATGTTCTGGAATAAAAATTAATAGTCTAATAGCAATGTTGATAAAAGATTGGTTCTTCAAACTTCAATAGATTTTGGATCAAAAAGAAAAGGGCACAAGAAATATAAGCGGGGAAATGAATGCAAAGGTAAAGTCACTATAATCACACCATCCAGTTTCTGCGTTACCTGGTCTAATGTCGCCAATTTCATTTCTGCATACACTACTATTACCTTCTAACTATGTAAAACAACTAAGCACCAAGTGCAAGCTTCAATGTAATAAAAGAACAATGCATAAACAAATTTTGTTCTTAATGCTGCATATATCAGTGACAAACAATGGTTGCTTCTCATACAAAATCAACATTGACAATATATAACACAGCAGATATATGCATACATACACATGAAAAAATGATCGAAACGTGATCAAGATATGAATTTGATTGCTAAATTTATGATGCATCTGCATAATAAAATCAGGATTTATACAGTTGTATTGCAAATATTTGTATAAATAAAAATGGATAAAGAATCCGGTTTTTTTAAAAAATTGGATTAACATTTGGAATAACTGAAACATTTTAGTTGAAGATATTTGACAGTGTATATCGATAGGTGGATTAAGATCTGAATTTAAAAAAACAAAGTGGATAAGCATCCTTTTTTTAAAAAAAAAAAGTAGATAAACATCCGAAATTAGTCAGTTTATCACACCCGAAACCAACTTTAACACATAATTTGAATAAAAATATAAATGGAAAATATATTGAAAAAACAAATGGAAAATATAGATAGAAACTTGACGAATTTGAAGCCTTTTTGAGAAAACAAAATGGAACATTTTAACAAGTCGTACCTTGGCTGGTGTAGAAAACTTGGCTGGCGCCGATTCAGTAGGGACCGAACATGTAGTAGGACGCCGTAGCAGTGGACATCTGCGTTTTTTTTTTTTTGCTTTTTTGATATAATGAACTAATTGACCATGTAACTGAGTGTGATCGATGAACTAACGCCGAAACCAAGCCAGAATCTATAGAGACAAAATGTTCTCATAACAGCAGCAAGACTTTTCCCAGAAGTATATTCTTCTTGGATTTGGTAACATTGGGCTAAATTAATTTTCTCCAATTCTACTCCAATTCTGGCAAAGCATTGAAATCACTAAATATTGCATTCCAATAACCATGGTATAAAGAAAGAATAGTAGCACTTTACCTCCTACTCCAATTTCTAAACAATCTAGAGCATCAAATAGATCAAAACAATTCAGATAATTGCACAAGACCTGAAACCAAATCACCTATAGACCTGAAAATAAAGCAAAAAAAAACAAAATAATTAGAGAAGAGATGAAAAAAGGGGGAAAAAAAGAAAAAAGAGATGGGAACACAGAAGTGAAGACTTGAACAGATTGACATGAACCCTAAATATCCACCCGGCCTGGATGCGCTGCAGCCTTCAAGAGAACTGTGAAAAAGAACAATCCATGGAGAATCTCTTCAAATATGTGATGTGGGAAAAGAGAGTTTTGTAAAATCCAAGCATCAGTTAACCAAATTTGAGGTGAAGAGAAGGAACTTCATCAAATTCGTCGGTTAAGCAAAGTGACGGAGTGAAGAAGACGGAAGAAGAAGAGTTAAGTCGGCGGAGAGAAGAAGAAAAGATGGTACGTGTTATAAAATTAGATTGACAGGTATTAATAATTCAATATGCCAAATGTCAAATTCTGAAGGACAATTAGCATATTTATATAGATTACAGCTTGGAAAGTCCAATTACATCCATTTTCAGAATAATAATCAGAGATACTCTGTAATGATCAGAGAACGGGAAAATCTAAGAATCAGGGTCCACATTTAATTAGTTTCAGTAATTAATTTTTTGAAATTAAGCATATAGTCTCACATCCTCCACCATTAAGAGCCCATCCAAGCTTCTATGTTTTGGCGATTACAATAAAACTCAAATAAAAAAAAGGTCTTTAAAAAGGTTTATTATTGTATGTCCAACACTTGTCAGTGCCGAGAAACTTAAACATGGCAATGAATTACCAACACAATCATAGGGCTCAATGATATGAAAAAACTTCCGACATAATATATTAATCCAAAGGAATTTCTTCAATGCATCAGTTAACTGCTTCGTTGAAACAACTCAACTAGCTTAAAAGGGCCAAAAAGGTCATCAAAAAATGTATAAGCAGCTACAATTTTTAGAGATTTAGAGAATATGTGTTTACGTTCCTTAAATTTCTGAAAAGTTATCTAGTTCTAGAACAATGCTCATTCTCTTTTGTTGAATTATGCCTTTAAATTGCTAACATGTAGGAAGTAGTGTCCATCAACTTGTCAACATGATAAAGTAACCATGTTTAATCAATGTACATATTTTTAGAAATGACTATGCTATGCTATAATCTAGAGTAGTAGCTCATATTTAGTAGATAATGCTCATGTCTCTCTTAGTTTTCCGTTAGGATTTTATGTATTTAAACAATGTTTTCTCACTGAATGAAATGTGCCACTTTTATAAACCCATGTCACATACCAATAGAGTGGTATCAAAAGCCCTTTTTTCTTAAGGAATCTATAACCTCATAACAAAATATATTCACCACATTACCTCCATAACAGAATATATTCCATAAACACCATAACCAACATAATTGTATAACCACATATACGACTTTATTCAATGAAATTGGATAAGATATTTTCTATGGCACCATCATCATTTAACGGCAACAACTATCAAGCATGGGCTGTCAAAATGACCGTTAGACTATGATATCCCGCCGCTAACAGCAAATCCAACGATGGCTCAGCTGAAGACCTATAAAGAGAGAGAGATTAGAAAGTAGTCTTTGGGATTATGAATTTGGATTCAGCAAAAGCTATATGGGATTACCTCAAAAAGGAGTATCAAGGCAATGAAAGAACAAAAAACATACAAGCACTCAACTTGATTAGGGAGTTTGAAATGCTGAAAATGAAAGAATCTGAAACTATTAAAGAAAACTATGGCAAGCTATTGGGCATTATAAACAAGGTAAGGTTGCTCAGTAAGAACTTTTCTGATAAACGAGTTATGCAAAAAATTCATGTGACTTTGCCTAAAAAATATAAGTGAAAAAATTCTTCACTAGAAGAATCTAAGAATCTGTCAAGCATATATTTGGCAGAATTAGTGAATGCATTGCAGGCCCAGGAATAAAAAAAGACTTATAAGAGAAAAATGTATTGTGGAGGGAGTCTTTATGCCAAATCAATGATTAATAGTAAGTTAAGAAAATACCTAACATGCCCATATTGTAAAAAGACCAACTATCCACATAAAAGATATTGGTAGAGACAAGAAGTCCAATGCAAAAAGTGTGACCAAATGGGACACATAAAAAAAGCTTGCACTAACACAAAATTAAGATGTCAAAACTAATATAACATCAAATCAATTTCAGTAGGAGGAATTATTTTGACTTAGTAACTATCAAAGTTAAGGAGAAGTATTGAATTATGCTTTTTAAGTTGTTAACATGTAGGAAGTGGTCATGAATGCATCAACATGATAAAAGTAGCCATGTTTTGTTAGTTTACATTTTTTTGAAATGACCATGTTATACTACAATCTAAAATAGTGGCTTATGTTTAGCAAATAATGCTCATATTACTCCTAGTTTTACTTTAGGATTTTATGTATTTAAATAATACTTTCTCAATAAATGAATGTGCCACTTTTAGAACCACATATCATAGACCTAACATCTTTTAAGATACCATTTTGAATGTTGATGGTTGAAAAAAACTTCAAAATTTTTCATGTTTAACATATATACACACAGAGATAAGCTGGAGTAAATGCAAGAGTTGCCTATAGCTCAAAATTTTAATTCATCAATCAACATGTTATATTATAAGGCTAAGCTTCGTATTCTACAAACAAAAATGGAAAAGAAAAGTCAAGTCAAATTTAAACTAATTAGATCACTGCAGAGAAGAAAAAAAAAACTCAGACCTCATGCACATTTATCTTCGTCAACAATACTGTCAATTAATTTTTTCACAAATTACACAAACAGGTAATCTAATTTCATAAAAGAATTGACTAGATAAGCTAATTTGCCAACTATCAAAAGAAATTGCCACCATCAATCCAAGTTCATACACAAAAACACTGAAGTTAAAAGCTTTTACCTCTTACCCAAAATGACACCAGTAAAACCACAAAACCCATCACGAAAAGAAGCAAACTTTCGGACAAATTTGAAGCAAAACAGTCAGGAATTGTGAAGATCACCAAAGAATACTCAATTCCAATAGAGTAAAACCAAAAATGCGAGAAGGGTCATTGCAAGATAGGACAAAGAGTTTTTTTCTTTTAAGAGAACTCTTTTGGAGGGTAAAAGGGAGAGGGAAAATTTGAAGGTTTTGTAATGACGAGGAAAAAAAGGTTCGGACAACCTCGTTCGTGTTCGGTTTATTCGAGAAGGGGACGAACTTTTCTTCTTCTTTTTTTGGGAGTAGTATGTATGTCAGTGAATAGTAAGTGTTGCAAGTGTTGAGATGGTTTGAAAGTGTGATGCGAAGCTAAATTTGTTGGTTCTTCGTATTTGGGTGAATTACTATTCCATTCTTGTGGTTTGGCACAATCTTCGATTTGATCCTTTCATTTTCAGGAAACTCCTATTTCATCCTTCAAATTGTTCCCGTTACTTAAATTTAACGTAACACAGCATCTCCTTCTGTCAATTTAATGACAAATTTAGTCTTCGAGGTAACGCTTGTAACTCTCTTTTAGTTTGTATGGATTGTTTGTAAGATTTTAAACATGATTGGGTATGACTGCATCTTTTTTTTTTCTAAAAAGGTAGGAAATGGATTAAAGTCCAAATCTTTTTTATTTTCCATACTTTCCCTAAAGATTGAACTTAAAATGTCCAGCTATAAAAATTAGTTGATTACTGCCAGACCCAGCTCCATAGGAGCAAATTTTGCTGCATTTAGGTGCAATAAACCCTACCATACTAAGCTTTAATTTTGATTTTGAAATCCGCTGCATTTTATTTTTGCCGAAAAAAAGGGAGGTGGGGGCGACCGGTAGGTGGCGTACCTTTGCTGGGTGTTACCATGCAGGCTTAAGCGGGGAGGATATACGGAATGTTCTTGTGAGCCATAGTTGACACCCGACAGCAAACTTGGACTGGTGCACTAGTGTGGTCACTGTAGCACCTCACTGAGGACAAGCAAACGGGGTCTGAACAACCCAGCTTTATGCAAACACGGGCCCAAGTGACAACCGGATAACTCGGATTTACGCCACTCCCAAGTCTCGAATCCACGCCGCAAACTGAGATCAGCGTACCCTGTTCTGCTGCATTTAGATGAGGACAATCTAGTTGAGTCAATTGAGATGTGGAGTCACAAGTTTGCAGAGATCAGTCTAGCTGAGTCGACATATATGTGGATTGACATTTTCCTAAAAAAAATTGTATACCAATTGGTCACTGATATTGGTATTGTGTTAAAATTAATTACGTATATAACTATTAATTTACACATTTATTTTACATAATCTCGTGGCTTAAGCTACAATTTGTAGTCTTATTCCTCTTCTATAGGTTGGGACTAGTCTAATTAGATTGGATATATAAAGGTGTTATGTTGTGTTGTCTCAAAACCAATCGAACTAAGTTAGAGTAAGTGTGGAGTGATATTATTATTTTTTTTTAAAAAACTACCACTAGTAGACCTTAGTTTAGGCATCTCCAACCTAAAACTCTATTTTACAGTAATTTTTCACAAAAATACAATATTTACAGTAAAAATATTTTCAACCCATAACTCTATTTCTAACTCTAAAAAAAACATTCTCTCAATATTATTTCTAAATCATATTTTTTACTCTTTTTACAAACTAAATACAAAATTATTTTTTTTTAATTATTTGTTAAAAAATTAATATGTGGTTTGAAAAAAAAAAAAGAATAAGAGCAAAAAAAATATAAAAAAACAAATTTATTTTTGCGTTTTGCTACAATGTGCGTGCGGCACTTTACCAAAACTGAAAATTCCACACAAAACTAAAGTGGAGTTGGAGTTGGGCTTACAAATCATCTCTATGGAGCTCGAGTAAATGTTATTATGAATTAACATGTGAGATCAGTATTTCATTATTAAATTTAATACAAACCCATTAACCAACTGACACACAAAAAACAAATCAAAATCCAATGATCACAAAAAATTTGAAATTCAATAACTTTATTGAAATGCCAACGAATTTAGTAATAAACTAGACTCACCTATAGAGGTGTAATCAAGCCAAATTGATCTAAATTTTGAAGTGATTAGGCCTGGTATTTTAAAAAAGTGTCAAGTTCAACTCCAGGTCAAGTTTGATTATAGCCATATTTTTTGTTCAAGTTTGATTCATTTAAAATTTTCGTCTCAAGCTCAACTTGTTTAGATTTTTGTGTCAAATTTAGTTAAATTTAAGTTTGATTTAAATTTGTCAAAAGCTTGCTTGTACCTCATTCAACTAAGAAAAAGCTAAATTTGTTTAATAAATTAATTTTTGATTGACAATCTATTTGATTGAAACAAATTTTCTACATATTTAGAGCATTAGTATGCGTGTACATATAATTGTTCATGAGCATATTAGTAAATTTTTCATGAATTTTCAATTTTATTAACAATCTTGTTCACAAATTCTAAAGTCGAGTTCTAAATTGTTCAACTATTGCTTGTATAAATATTGAACTTCAAAAATTGTTAAAATTGATTTGTTTATATATCAAAACGAATACGAACGAGCTCTTATTGAGTCAAACATTAAACCGCTAACGAGCAGTTGACTAATTTACAACCCTGTTTATCGTTTGTATAAACACTGCTTTCAATTTTGAAGCCGGTGGCAAGAAAATTGATCTCAACCTTTTAACCGTTTGTAACCCAATTTCACAAATTAAGCATGGAGGAAATTATGACCTATGTGTTGTTGTCAATTTTTTTTTGCTTCGCACACTTATAAATTTGATGTTACACATTTACGCATAAATTCATATTCAATACGCATCTTTTCATGTTTTATATGCTTCCATGACATCATATATCCCATATGTATCCCATAAAGCCATTTTCGCCTTATTTTTTATTTCAAATTCAAAATCCCTAAGTTTTCGCTTTTGCTCCATCTATACTCCACTGTTGTTTCTTTTATGAATCCTCTCTCTCTCTCTCTCTCATGATTTCTCTCTTATTCTCTCTATCTGTCACAGTTTCTCTCTCTCCTCGTGTCTCTCTCTCTATTGTTCTTCTAGTTGCTGCCACTACCTCCAACAACTTCGATCAAACACCACCTCTAAAAACCATATCTGGATCCTGTTGCCCATTGTTGGTGCTAAAAATTTCTCTCATTCTGACCAGACCTCACCTCCCCAAAGTTGCCTATCCTCTTCCCCACACACACACCCTCACGCCTCTCCAGTTACTTCCATCTCTCCCATATCTCCTCTCTTCTCTCTATCAACCTACATGTGCTTGCCATCTTCCGTTCACTGCCACACCTATTCTAGCAGTGACGCCTCCGCCTCTCTTCTAATTTTGTTTTGTTTATTTTAAATTAACGGGTGCTAACTATATTAAATATGTTGTAACTTAGTGGTTTTTTTTGGCTTGTGTTGGTTTTTTTTTTTGTTGATTTCTGGTTATTTTCTACTAATTTGTTTTAGTTAGTCAGTCATTATTTTTCGATTGATTTTTGGTTGTTTTCTGGCTGATTTTTTTGCTTAGTTTGTTTTGTTGGTTAGTGATTGTTTTTCGATTTATTTCTGGTTATTTTTTGGTTGATTTTTTTGCTTAATTTACTTTAGTTGTTTATTTGTTGTTTTTCAATTGATTTCTAATTTTTTTATTTAATTTGTTTTAGTTGGTTAGTAATTAATTTTTGCTTGATTTTTAATTGATTTAATGTTGTTTTGAAATTTACAGTAGATAAAAAAATTTTAAAATGAGAGAATTACATTATCGTCTCTGAAATTTACCATATTCTGTGAGTGCGCCCTTAAGTTTAAAACAAATTGTGATTGCTTCCTTACGTTGAAACGTCGTCAGCCAGAGTTAATGGTCCATGTTAGCTTTTGTAACGTGGCATATGGCCCACCATCTGACATGGCTAGAAAGAATATTTTGCCCTCGAATTAAATTTTGCCCTCATCTCTCTCGACCTCACTTTCCCTCGGTTTCCCACGCTTTCTCGCCAACTAAACACCAAAAACCAATTAAACCCTAAATCACCATCACCACTCCCAGCCACTACAAACTCCATCGCCACCACCTCTATGGTCTTAACCAATCACTCCTAACAAATTTCTGTCATCTTCTTCGTTTTCCTCTTCATCTTCATGAAACCCATAGTTTCAATCTCTCCCTCTTCATCTTCTTGAAACAAAATCCCAAACTCCCTCTTCATCTTCGAAATCCGGTGATGAAGAACTGTTGCAATTTGACAAAAAAAAATGAACTTAAGTTCTCGGTGCAGCTCTCTCTCTTCAAATCAACACAAAACAAATCCAGATCTCGGCGAGACTCACTCTCCTTGCACTCCAGCGGTGATTATCGCAAAACAAACCCAAATCTGTTCTTCAAATCAACACAAAACAAACCAAAATCTGGGTGCGCCTCTCTCTCTTTGCACTCTAGCGGATCTCTTCTTTGCACCCCAGCAGCGCGGCGGCGACAAGCTTCTTCCCTAGTGTGTGACGGGGTTTTGTTACTGAGTTTGGAATTTCTTTTAGTGTTCAATGATTTAGTTGCAGTGTTTAATTTTCATTCTTTTGTTTGATTTAGTTGCAGTGGCGCAACTGGGATTTCGATGAGAGGGGTTAGATCTTAACTCTGTCACTTAGTATATAAAAAAATTTATTTATTGATATATATGATATTAAAATACAGAAAATTTTCAATTGATTTTGACGGTACATAAATTTGGAACAATACAGAACAAGCTACTATCACGGGCCAGCTTTACTTAATATTAGATTATTAATGATCAAATAATCATGTATTGTTAAGTGTCCAGCAAAGATTTGTTTCTCCCTTGATGATGATGACATTTAACTTGGAAAAAAAGTTGCGTCAGGTCAAGATTTACTAATTATATGATCAAAATATTAAAATCAATTAATTAAATTAAATTACAATTAGATCTAAAAATTAAATTATGTGATAATTTATATTATAATATTTTTATTTTTAAATATTTAATTATGTGTCTAATTTTCATAAATTTATAGTAAATTCTTTATAAATAAATCCATAAAAGAATTAAAATGAACATTAAAAGGGACTAGAATTGGAAAATAAAAATAAGAGGCAAGTGAAAATTTCAAAAAAAGTAAAATTACGAGCTTAATTAACAAAATAAGTTTAAGGACTAAAATACTATAATAGTATAACAGGGACTAAGGGGTTGCTTGAGCACCCCCTTGTCCCTTAGTGGCTCCGCCACTGCAGTGATGGGTGGATGGAGGTGGAGATGGGTTGCCGAGAGAGATGGAATTTTTATTTGTGGGCTTGGTAGGACTTGAATCTGGAGTATTAGTGACAAATTTTTTTTGTGGATTCGGTTGGCGTTTGCAGAGAGAGATCAATGGGAAGACGGTGACAGATTTTTGATTTGGAAGGAAGGACGGATTTGTTGCTAGAGAGACCAAAAAGGAGGGGGAGAGAAAGAGAGAAACGTGAGGAGTGGAGGTATTGAGAGAGAGAGGTGAAAAAGAAAGGGATAGAGAAACAGAGAGATGGAGTCTAAAGGAAAGGTGTCTGACATGTAGAAGGGTAAAAACGTCTTTTACTAATTTTCGTTAGTTGTGGGTAACAACGTTTCAACGTAAGGACGCAATCACAATCTTTTTGAAACTTATGGATGCAATCACATAATATGATGAACCTCATGGACACTAATATAATTTCCTAAAAAAACACTAGTTAATTTACTTTAGTTAGTCAGTAATTTTTTTCAGTTGATTTTTGGTTAATTAGCTTTAATTGATTAGTGATTATTTTTCGGTTGATTTCTGACTGTTTTCTACTTAATTTGTTTCCTCTGTGTGTGTGTGTGTGTTTTGTAGTGATTGTAGATTATTTGTTATGTCTTTTGTTGAGCGTTTTGTTATCGGGAAGAATATTAAAGCTTCTAGTTTTGACGTTGATTATCATTACTCTAGGCTGACATGTTTGCTTTCCAAACATGTGAGGAAAAAACAATATGAGAATTTTCAAAGTGATGATGAAGCGCCTCGCAAGCCTTGAAGAATTAGGGATTGGTTGATAGTAGATATAATTGATTTGGAAACAATGTTAAGATCCCGCATAATTAGGTTTAATATTGACTATTGTATAAGTTGAAATACTAGAATTTAATATATATTGATTAATATAGTTTTATGGTTGAATTTTCTTATCTTTTGTTGCAGACTTGATGTAATTTGAATCTTTCTATTTTTAATCAACAAGATTATTTTACTTTGATTTTAGTTGACTTATTGTTGTTTTTAAGTTTACAAAAAAAAAAAACACTAGTTAACAGTTAAAATAAACTAAAATTAAAACTCATTCATGCGTACACGTGGCAATGCATGAAGAATATGTTGGGATGATGATGCATGAAGAAAATGAACGGAAGTGTAGAAAATTCAAACGAAGGAGTAGAAAATTCAAACAATGTGACAGTCGTATAAATGTGGAGTGTTGATTTTTGTTGCATATAATTGTGGGAAAATTTAATAAGTATACTAAATTATAATTTAGATTTTGAGAAATGTCATGAAAGTTTTCAATATTAGATAAGACAAACTAAATTTGGAAAATGCATTTTCGCAAAAAATAGCGATATTTTTGTGAGAAATATAAATTCTAAGGGAGAAAAAATCTAGTCTTTCAAAATGTATTTGGTGATGTATCTTAATGTATCCATATACATTCAAATATATCCATATATATCCAAATGTGTCTAAATCACAATTTTTTATATAAAATTTGATTAAATAAATTTTTGATATAATATTTTTTAAAATTTAATGCTTCCACATTACAATTTTTAATATAATTTAAAAATAACCAAACACAATTAAATCTTTATCATTTTTAACAATAGTAAAACAATTTTTCTGGAATTTCTTAAAAATAATAATAAAAGAACTTCTCTGAAATCTTTTAAAACATAGATTTTTTTTTGCAAAATCACCAAATTCACACAAAATAGGCAACAACTAGGGTTTTTCTCAACCCTAGCCATTGCCCAAAAATGTTGTGCCCCTTGAGAACCAAAAGACATCGCAAAACAACGAAGACAGAGGCAAGAAGCTCGACGACGACGAAGATCGAAGGAGACAAGAGATGCAACACAAAGTGCGACGAGGGAGGAAAGGGAGCCACGGAGATCGTTGAAGAGAGACGACGACGAGCATATCGACAAATACTCCATAGCGACGAAGAGGAGAGTGACGACGAAGATATGTGAAGAGTTAGGACGATGAAGGAGATGGAATGGGAGAAGCCACCGAGATCGATGGAGAGAGAGAACAAAGACGATGAAAGAGGCGCCAGTCTCGTAGAAGAGAGAGAGAAGTAGAAGCGGTGACGACGGCGATGGAGGTTTACGTTGTTAGGGTTTGGACTATTGGAGATGAGATTGAGAGAGGAGACGATGAGAGAGAAAGGAGGATGTGAGGGAGGAAGAGAGAGAAAAATGATGAAAGAGAAAAAAAATCAAATGAAATAAAAAAATTGACTTTTATTTAATTAAATGTGGTATTTTTCAACTATAGATTAAAAGTATAACATTTGAACAATTGACTAATAATTAGGTTGATATTATACTAATTAGAAAACATGTATTTCTATTTGTCAAAATTAAAGAGTTTATACTGGTAACTAACATAATTAGCTCTATAATATTTATCATAGTCTCAACGGTTATTCAATAATTCAAATAATTATTCTCATACGGAAGAGCCCAAATATAAATCTCTTATATATTCAGTAGGGTGAATAAAAGAGATCTCCTCCTCGTAAACATAAACGCTTTCGGTGAATCATGAAAATTGTTCGTATGTTCTTGCTCCTTAATTTTTATACATCTCCCATCTCTCGATTCACTTTTTTTACAATATAAACTCTCCAGATTATGTTCATTAACCAAGCACACACCAGTTGTTTATTGCCGACATGCATGCGCTCTAGCATCAATGCTCATTGCTTGGCCCAAATTTATGCAACGCATACGGCCAAATAGAACAGGCTAAGTAACAATTGTCATATGGAAACAAACATGATATAGTCTAAAGACTAAAAGTAAGCTAGACCTAGTTGCAGCCACAGAGAAAAACATACGTGACCAAATAAGATGCGCAGCAATACCAATCTGCATTGAATTTGATGCGCACAATAAGCAGAGAATTGGCGGAGATGGTGGTGGTGTCATTCACGAGGCCACCCCTGAAGGGTGGCGCCACCTGATCAAGATATTTTTTTGGCTGAAGACATGATTTACCCTCCCAAGTTGTAGATGTTTTAAAATTATCATCCAAAACTTTTTGAGTATTTAGAGTATCACCAGTGTTGATTAAACCATTTGAACCAAGTACTTGAAATGGATATATTTTGTAGTGTAACAAAAATGCGCAATGATGTGTAAAAAGTAGTTTGACACATCAGAATTTTAATCCTAGTCAGCAATTAATCCACCAACAAATCCAATCTAATGACTAACCTACCCACACCAAAAACTGTCATCACCGCCACCAAACCAACCAACACAACCTACACAATCTCCACTATCACTAGGGTTGTCAATGAGACAAGCTACTCGCGAGTTACTCGGCATTCGGCTCAATAAAAACTCGTTTATGACTTGGCTCGTTAATAAATAAGCCGAGTTTAAACAAGATTTTAACCTCGAATCAATGAACGAGTCGAGCTTGAACACTCAAAAACTCGGCTCGAAAAGCTCGCGGACATGCTCGTTTGTATGTTCATGAACAATACTTGTGAACAAACTCGGTTGTAGACTCATTTATATATATACATGTGTATATGTATATATAAATGTATATATGTTGGCATATGTTTTAAACTAAATTATGAAAAAAAAACTTATGTTTGGAATATTATTCAATATTTGAGTTACATCAACAAAAGTGCAAGTTTGTACTAATCAATTATGCCTATAAAAGTACA
>CAODLS013126503.1:0-12314 GCA_948243855.1 Flueggea neowawraea | reverse complement strand
ACGAGACTTAAGAAACAAGGTATCCACTCTGTCAATCTCGTGGGGCAGAAACGAGCTACCAAGAAGCCAAGCAAGAAGAAAAACAAGAGTGTCCAAAAAACACATAATGTTAATGGGACATCTAATTCAATCCAGAAAATGAACCAAAAGATGTGAAGTGCCATTTTCTGTAAAAAGTTATGACACTTCCAGAAAGATTGCCAAAAAGGCAAGGCATGGTTCGAAAAGAAAAGTAAGCCTAGTGCTTTCGTATGTTTCAAATCAAATTTGGCAGAAGTTCCTTCTAATACTTGGTGGATTGATTATGGATGTACCACTCATGTTACTAATATGATGCATAGATTCCTTACGACCCAAACCATAAAGCCTAATGAAAAGTTTGCATTTATGGGAAATCGAGTCAAAGCTCCAGTTGAAGCTATTGGAACCTACCGTTTGATTTTAGATACTGGAAACCATTTGGACTTGTTTCAAATTCTTTATATTCTTTCTATTTCTCAAAATTTAGTTTCTTTGTCTAAACTTGATGCATCTGGATATTCTTTTAAATTTGGGAATGGATGCTTTAGTTTGTTTAAACATAATTCCTTAATTGGTTCTGGTATTCTTTGTGATGGCTTGTATAAACTAAAACTTGACAACCTTTTCTCTAAATCCTTGTTGACCTTGCATCACAGTATTGGAAGTAAGCGTGATTTAGGAAATGAAAGTTCAACTTACTTGTGGCATAAACGATTAGGTTACGTATTCAAAGACAGAATGACAAGATTGGTAAAGAATGAAATCCTTCCAAATTTGGATTTTACTGATCTTGATATTTGTGTGGATTGTATTTAAGGAAAATACACAAAACACACAAATAAGAAAGTTATCACAAGAACACACAACTCCTTGAAATAATACACACAGATATTTATGGGCCTTTTGATGTTTCATCATTTAATAGAGAAAAATATTTTATCACCTTTATTGATGATTTTTCATGTTATGGCTACGTCTATTTGTTGCATGAAAAATCTCAATCAGTAGATGTTTTAGAAGTGTTTATCAACGAGGTTGAAAGACAATTAGACAGAAAGGTGAAAAATGTCATTTCTGGCAGGGGTGGTGAATATTATGGAAAATATGATGAAACTGGCCAAAACCCCGGTCCATTTGCTAAGTTCCTTGAAAGTTGTGGCATATGTGCTTAATACACAATGTCAGGAACACCGCAACAAAATAGTGTTGCAGAAAGGCGTAATCGTACCCTAATGGATATGATTAGGAGTATGTTAAGTAATTCTTTTTTACCCTTATCATTGTGAATGTATGCATTAAGAACTGCCATGTATTTATTGAATAGGGTTCTTAGTACGGCTATTCTAAAGACCCCTTTTGAATAGTGGGCTGGAAGGAAACCTAGCTTAAGTCACCTACATATTTGGGGTTGCCCGACATAAATAAGAATTTGCAATCCACATGAGAAGAAATTGGACTCAAGAACAACCAGTAGATTTTTCATTGGTTATCCAGAAAAGTCTAAATGATATAGATTTTATTGTCCTAACCATAGTACGAGAATTGTTGAAATTGGAAATGCCAGGTTCATTGAAAATGGAGAAATCAGTGAGAGTATTATGGAACCACGTAAAATAGAAATTCAAGAAGTTAAAGTGCATATCCCTTTGCCTGTAACTTCTTCTCAAGTTTTGGTTCCTACAAATGTTGCGCCTGATAATGTGTAAGACCAACATATAAATGATGATGCTCCACAAAATGAAGCCATTAACAGTGAGCCTGCAATGAATGAACCATAAAGAGTAGCATTAAGAAGATCTCAAAGAGAAATGAGATCTGTTATCTCGAATGATTATTTGGTTTATCTACAAGAGTCAGAAAATGACTTAAGTATAGACAATGGTCCATTTTCGTTTTCACAGGTCATGGAAAGTGAAAATTCTGTGGAATGGTTTGATGCCAAGAAAGATGAGTTAAAATCCATGGAAACTAATGGAGTTTGGGAACTCGTTGAATTGTCTGAAGGTTGTAAAACATTCGATTGTAAGTGGATATTTGTAACCAAATGCGATGCAAAAGGCAAAATCACACGACGCAAGTCCAGACTCGTTGCCAAAGGTTTCACTCAAAAAGATGGTATGGACTATAATGAGAACTTTTCTCCAGTTTCGAAAAAGGACTCACTCAAAATTGTTATAGCTTTGGTAGCTCATTATGATTTGGAGCTCCATCAAATGGATGTGAAAACTGCCTTTCTGAATAGAGACTTAGAAGAAGAAATTTATATGGACCAACCAGAGGGGTTTGTGGTGGAAGAAAAGGAGCATATGGTGTGTAAACTTAAGAAGTCAATATATAGACTAAATCAAGCTTCCAGACAATGGTATTTTAAGTTCAATAATACCATTACTTCTTTTGGATTTAGGAAAAACATCGTCGATCAATGTATATATCTAAAAGTGAGTGGGAGAAAGTTTGTAATTTTAGTTCTATACGTTGATGATATTTTGTTTGCTACTAATGATCTTGGTATGTTGCATGAGACTAAGCAATTTCTCTCTAAAAACTTTGAAATGAAAGATTTGGGTGAGGCATCCTATGTGATAGGAATTGAAATATTATGTGATAGATCACAAGGATTGTTAGGGTTGTCTCAGAAATCTTATATCAACAAAGTTTTAGAGAAATTTAAGATGGAGAGATGCTCTGCAGATGTTGTTCCAATTCAGAAAGGAGATAAATTTAGCATTGAGCAATGTCCAAGGAATGAATTGGAACGTATAGAAATGGAAAGAATTCCTTATGCATCTATTGTTGGGAGCTTAATGTACATATATACTTGTACCATACCAGACATTAGTTTTGTCGTAAGAATGCTGGGCAGATATCAAAGTAATCCAGGAATAATTCACTAGAAAGCTGCAAAGAAAGTATTGTGATACTTGCAAGGGACAAGAGATCTGATCATCTAGAGGTGATTGGATACGCAGATTCAGATTACGTTGGATGTGCTGACACAAGAAAATCCACATTTGGCTATTTATTCCTTCTAGTAGGAGGAGCAATTTTATGGAAAAGTGTGAAACAGTCCGTCATTATTGCATCCACTATGGAAGCCGAGTTTGTAGCATGCTTTGGGGTTATCGTTCATGGTTTATGGTTGCAGAACTTTATTTCAGGACTTGGAATTGTCGACAGTATTGCCAAGCCGCTGAAAATTTATTGTGATAATTCTGCAGCTGTCTTCTTTTCAAGAAAGAACAAGTATTCAAAAGGTGTTAAACATATGGAAATTAAGTACTTGGTCGTTAAAGAAGCAGTTCAGAAACAAAGAGTGTCAATTGAGCACATTAGCACCAATCTTATGATTGCAGATCCTTTGACAAAAGGATTAGAGCTGAAGACATTTAAAGAACATGTCAAAAGAATGGACATTATTGAGTACCTTTAAGAATATATTAATGATGTTTTGTGCATTTTGATTATTTGACACTCTGAGCTCAATTAAGTATTGTTTCTGATTTTAATACCCTATTTCAAGATTTATTGTATATATATGATTGATTAATATGGATATTAGAATGTTGTCTTTTCAAAAAGACATTAATGTTAGACCATTATGTCATATATCTCATTATGTATCATGTTATGTCTTGAGCTAATACAGTAATACATAGAAGGAAGTATGTTATATTAATTGATTTACAACCGCTATGATCCTTATTAGTCTTTAGCTTAACAATGATTAATGTTATGACCAATGTAATAAAGGATTTAGCTTTTACTATGCATATTAGGTCATTATTAAACCAGTATGATCTTCCACTGGCCAAGTTGGAGAATGTTAGAATCTGTATGTGACCCATGGACTAATATGTAATTTGGTTTAATAAGTGTTAAATTTCTATTAGTTATAGGAGAGATATTATTTAGAATTTTACTGAATTAATAAGTCATGTTGATGGACCATGACTTAAGTTTATTAGGAAACCCTAAATTTGTCATCTCTCTACCTATAAAAGAGACAAGTTATTCGCCATCAAAATAATTGTCAGTACGAAAACCCTAAAGAGATAATGAAAGGGAAACACAATTTAGTCTTGCTCTTGTTCGTAGTGGTTTGTTCAGAATCAATTATGGCCATAGAGCAAGGTACATTTCCACTTTTAATTATGTGCTTTGTGAAAATTATAGTGTTCTAAGATCCTAGGCATAAAGATTGATACAATATTATAATTAATCGTTACTGCAATCATGTTTTACATTTTGTTGCCATTTTTTCCACATAAAATCGGCCATAAGCTGATCAAAGTCAAGGATGAAACTTTTTTTTTTATGAGATTCTTAAGAAAAAAAAGGTGTACATCAAGCTCAGCAATCTTTATCCATATGAACCAAAATCTAGCTAATATATGCAACTTTTATTTTATGGCTTTAGGTGCGTTACGCGTACTCATGTTGGATTTTGTACATCCATCTAAATTTTTTTTCTTAAAAATTTTAAAGACTCACAGTCTCCTATTTGGAGTTTAATAATTGTGTTGTAGATTAATTATTTTTAATAATTAGGATTTAGGTGTGTTATGTCAATTTTAAAATCTAGAATCTGACCTAACCTAATAATATTTTATTAACACAATGTTTGTCACTTTTATCATTTTTAATACAACCAATAATAAATCTTAACGAAACTAAATACAACCTTTAATTTTGTTATCGTTACTGTTTTATTCAGTTTTTTTTTCATTAAAAGACTGATAGATGAGGGTGATATTACAATGAGGACTCGAGTTACTTAATTCCAGGTTCAGTTACTTAATTTGATGAGGTATTTACTTAATTATAGCTATAAAAGTTACTTAATTTTAGATATCATTACTTAATTTGACCACCGATTTCTTAATTAAAAAAAACCCACATCATTGAAGCTTCGTCGTTTTAACCAAAACGAGGAGTTTTGTTTAATAAAAAAAATTCAAAACTCAAACCAACCCTACCCACTTGTATATCACTCTCAAAGTTCAAACCAAATATCCAACTGCTGTGTTGCTCAAAGACCGTTTGGTTAGTGGTTGGTCTTTAAAAAAAAAAAGAAAGTTCAAACCAAACCACACTCTCAAAACTTAAAACCAAACACTCTTCCCCTTCAAACTTGCCGGCCCCTCTCTCTACAAATTAGCGACTTGCGTCATGCATGGTTGCACCCTTTGCGCTTGATTATTTGATGTCTCCAAGTTCTCGTACAACTTTTTTGTGCATGGTGGTATCAGTGTTAGTAGCAGCTATGTTGTAAGCTTCAATAGCAACTTTAGGAGTTAATTTCACTCATGGTACTTGAACTTTGTGTTTTGTTACGACTAATTCTTGAAAGTCCTATCTGTTACAAGGAAGCACCTAAACTTCCTTAAGTGTTTCAACAAGGCCCATTGTTAGTCTTGTTCAGTCAAAAAAACAGATCAGGTGGGCTGACATGTGTATCCCAACATGACATGTCATATTCCCACCCAGCATGTTACCAATTCCCACAAAAAACAACTGTCAAGTACAATAAATTGTAAAATCATTGACTTAATCCTGATATACCGATCAAAGTGATCAAGCTGTTGATTCCTTCAGATATGCAATGAGGTTGCACGTTCTTGTGGGTTTTTCAGTCCGGGAAACACTACCTTAGTTCAGGGATTATACTGCAATACAGAGGAAAAGAAACAACACACAGAAATCAACAATGGATGAAAAGTTTGTAAACTAGCGTCGATAAATATTTCACCATGATTATAAAAGGCTCTCAGACCAGCAGGGGATAGCCTAAATCAATCAAATGCCATACTACAGAAATTTCGATGCATAAGCGCCACAAACAAGCAATTTAGTCTCAACTACACTACCATTGCTAAATTTCTCAATCTAACAAGTGATTACACTTTTTCATATCAAATAGAACTCCTATTTTGTAGAAATATTCCATTTTCAAGCACATACTTAAAAAAAAACTTTAATCTCTCTTCTATTACACAAATTAGTCACTGCATATCCAGTATCAATGAATTTCACTATGATCATCTATTTAAAGTTAATTCGCCTGCAAAAGATCACATGATTCAAATTTTCATGGAACTTGCATCCCTGATGTAGGACTTGAAGCTCAAAAATAGGTCAAGAAAAGTCATCACGACCAAAAAACCGGTAATTTTTCAATAAACACAGCCATGCATTGCTCTCTGAATATAGTGTTAAACACAAGTACTTCATATAATGCCTTCTGTGCAACAAAATGATTCAAGTTTTCCACCAAATTGCTCTCTGAGTTAGAAAACAGAGAATCCTTTTCAGTTTACTGAATTCAGGAAAATTTCAAACAACACTTTCCATAAGTTTTCTGATTTTTCATTTTCCGAAAACAAAGGATTTGCTTGATTAAAAACAATTAATCAACAATTTTTTTAATTACTTTAACAACAAAAGCAAACAAAATCCTCATTTTCGATTTCTACAAATCAACGCATAAAATTAAATTAAAAAGAAGAAGGAAAAAAAAAACCTTGTTTGTGGTCGTCTCCTTTGTCGACAGTGTGGCACTGAGAGCACTTAGTCCAGAAGGTCTTCTGTCCGGCCTTGGCGTCTCCAGGCGGCGCTTGCTCAAATGTCGTCTTTCTTTCTATTGCTACTCTATATAGAGAGAGAGAGAGAGAAGAGGTTGTTCGTGTTTGAAGCAGTGGCGTTGAAATGGGAGTTAATCTCACGCATAGTACTCTGAGTTGTCCCCTTTTGTCCCGTCAGCAGCGCTCTTTTATTGCAGATCGACATCTGGCAATAACGTGTCTTGTAACAACTGCTTCGGTGGTCTTTATTGTAACACTTAAGGAAGTTCAGGTACAATATTGTAACAAAATAGAGTTTCAGGAGTTGCCTTAACAAACCAAAAAGTTCAGGTACCATGAGTGAAATTAACTTCAATTTAGTGTGTGTTTACAGCAAAATATTTATGACTCGAGTCAAGTTTCAATCCCTCTTAAGTGAAGGGCTTTATTCCTACTTATACCAAACCTGTGTAAATGTAATTGTATTTCTTTTCTTTGTGTTTTTTTTTGCCAATATTTCTTTTCTTTGTGTTTATTCAGTGAATTTTGTGACAAAAATCTAATTGTTTCAAAAAGTTTTGTGAACTGAATATCTCTTTCTTTAGTTTTTATTATGTAGACAGTTTTTGAAAACCAATGAAATATGTTCCTTATTTGTAAATTTGATCTTTTTATACTTTTGTATTTTTCCAATCATCTATGATATGATATGTTCAAAATTTTTTATTGTAACTAATTTATTTGCTATTTACTATTTTCTTGGAGAGGTAGAAGAGTTAGAGACAGACTGGCTTCTACAAACAAATCTATGTTTTTAACACAGTTTAATCCATATATGTATCATAACTAGGATATGCTAATTGTTAAACCAATGATTTACTCATATACTGCCTCCTTAGAACTTACAATGGGAACCATATAAGATATAACCTCTGTTCCAAGTAATAATATATATTGATTAGTTGGTTTAATCCACAGTATGAAATGCAAAAAATCAACCTATCACCATCGGCTCTAATAGCAATGAGAATCAAATTAAAAATATCTTCATGTTTACCTACGGAACATCTGTCGGTAAGTACCGACGCAATGGCAGAGTCAAGTGGCTAAACCCCACCGACTGTCTGCGAACTCTTAGCGTATTCCTCGCCGACTCCACCTTTGTTCAGCCTCTTTATTTCATGATCGACCTCACTTTAGCAAATTGCTAACTTCACCATTGTACCAACGGAATATAGCCGTAGGTAGCTGTTGACGGAAATAATCATACATTAGTAATTGCCAACAAAAAATCCATCGGTAAATTTATTGATGGATGGTTAAATCGTTGGCCAACATGCTGATCAATCACAATCGACTGTATATGTAATTTTTTTTAATGAACTTTTGTCAATTTTCATCCGTCGATAAATTCCGACGGTATCTAACGATTTACAACACATGAAACCCTTGTGGGAAATTCAACAAATGTGTGTCATCATTTGAGTTAGAAAACAAAATAAGTATCTCGAAACACCGATAGGTTTTTGTTTTCTTTTTCTCCCTCAAACTTTTTTCCTGTATCATAGTGCAATCAGGTACAAAATATACGCATGTGGAGAAGAAAATATAAGAAAGAAAGCTAAATGGTAGATAGACATAGACCGGTGACTCATTACCAATTCTTCTAAATCGGATAACTAGGATATTCAGTAGTGCTTTGTGGACCATATATAACATTTTGGACTCAAAGAGGCATCAAGCCAAGACCCTTTTGTTCTTTATATAATTTGGCATTTCTAAATTCTAACTCATATTTTCCTGTCCCTACGTCCAACGTTCACCATCTTAAACTTTATTTAGACAGAACAAGGAAAAATGTTTAATTTTAAAATGTTTTTAACGATAATTTAAAAATGTTATTACTTAACAAAAATTTGGTCTTAATATTATCTTATCGTTTAAACATTAGACTATTTTTTCATACGGGTAGTATAAAATCAAATTATTTTCGACAACCTCATTCTCAAAATAGACTTGCACTAGACGTATTGGAGCCTTTCGATACGCCTGTATTTAAGTGAGAGGCTCTGACGGTGATATGTTAGACTAGTTCTTTCGAAGTTTAACTTGCTCACTGATCATCTCCCGTTTAGAAGAGGTGGTGGGTCATGCACTGTGATTGTGCCCCGGCCCAAAGAGATGGTGGGCCTTGCCAAGTAAAAGTTCCCCGTTAGTAAAAAAAACATCAAATTCCTTCTCGACTACGTGTTGGTGTGCACTTATATTACACTTTACGAGATGTTAATGTCATACAAACAAAGAATTAATTTTATAAGTATTTATTTGAGATATTTTATCTCAAATATAAATAGTTAATTTACATTTTAAAATACGTATATTTTTTTCTATACAGTTTATTTTTATAATTTATTATTTTTTACATGAAGCAATTCCCGGGTCATGATTTCTTTAAGACTAGCAACACGTATAAAATTTAAGCTCGGCGCTTTAAGGAGATATGAAGATGCTTTATGTTGCAACAAATCACACATAAACACGTTCTTCCACTTTCATGTTGAAAACAACTACCCTTAATAATAATAAGATCGTTCACTTTCTGCCCATTACAGAACTAATTATTTTTTATTAATTAAGCCACCACAAACTGAAACGGATTTAAATTTTCAAATTTGAATTAAATAAACAAAAATCTAGGAGTGACTCATTTAATTAATTTTGTACCATGGAATATTCTTTCATAATTTCACAGTTTAATGCAAATGATCGTGATCTTCCATTTACTGCAAAAGCACACCAACTTACTTCAAAAGGTTATAGAAATGTGCATATATTTTTAATTAATTTCCATCACAAGATTTGGGAATTTCTGGATGTGATTTTCATGACTCATGAGCATGATTAAAGTACTTCATATGTGTGGCCCTTCACAGTTCTTGGAGGCAAATCAAATGATTATCTGACACCTGTATAGTTTGTGGTTACAGTAATTCTTGAACAAATATTTTTTTTCTTGTTTTCTCTTTGTTCATGAGCATGGTTATAAGTGCCCATTCCCAAGCTCTTTCTCAGTTCTAGCTACTAATATGTACTAAACTTTCCCTCAGTATTACTTCTCTTTGAGTAGCTCCATTCACAAAGTTGAAGACAGACTTGTCATCCAATTTCAGGTAATTATTGCCTGTTTTTTTTTTACAAAAAATTAAACTCTCGACCCTTTAATGTCAGATATTAATAAGTTATAAACTCATTGATAAAAAGCATAAGTTTATTCAGAATTTATCAGTGATCATGATATTATTCTTCATTAACATCATTCTCAATGGATGTTAGGTGTAACTTGTAAGAACCAGATTGTGCATGTAGCTTTCTTCAAGTCTTTATATTACTTATAATAGGAGTTAAGAGGATATTTAAAACATAACAGTTAAGCTAGTGTTGCTATAATAATAGTTTTAATTACAAAAATAGTACTATCATTCTGTAGTGACTGAAAAAAAAAATTTCTACCAAATTTAAAAATTTTTGTATTTAAAATTCGAACTCAAGATTTCTACTCAAGGAGACGCATCACTCACGCCCCTGACAGTGTAGTTTGCATTTGCTAGTTTTACAAAATAGCAGGGCTTATATAGGGTAGGCACAAGTGTCAAGACAGACAAGTCTCTTGTTAAATTTCTTACACGTTTCATTGATGGTCTTCTTTTGTAGCTCATTGATTTTCCCCAACTGAAACTGAAAAATGGTTGCATTTGGAAAAAAGTTAAAAGAAGCTCAAATTCAAGAATGGCAAGGGTATGTTTGTTTGTTTCAAAAACCTTTCTTGATCATTTTCTTGGTTGTGATCAAAACATTGCAGTTATAAGTTGTGATTCTTTTGCAGCTACTATATTGACTACAAGTTACTGAAGAAGAAATTGAACAGATATACACAACAGATTGAAGCTGAAGCAGGAAATCAAGAATATGTTCTCAGGGACTTCTCAAGACTTCTAGACAATGAGGTTATTTCAGCTTTTGCAATAATTGTTTACTTATTTTTACATTAATACTGCAAAATTTGCTAATAAAAGAAGAATCAAACTAGATTTCTTTCTGGCCTCATAGTTGCAGCATATCATCATTCACTATTTGTGCATGACAAAAGCAGAATTGGTATTATTTGTTTGTTGAAATTATGAGGGTTTTTTTTTTAAGTCTAGTTTTATTTGCAGTGTTCTTTATTTTTTTCCATAAGTCATTTTGTTACCGAAAATCGAAGTGTCGACCCTTAGTTCTGGAGTTCACATCCGTACCAATGAGCTAAAGACCATAGGTAATGTTCTTAATTTTCTCATTATCATTGATATCAGTTGCTGTTAAGGAAAAACCTTATACTTTATACTCGACCGAAAGAGGGTATGAAGTGGGATTTTTAAGCACAAATCTCTTTACCATAAGTTAATTCTTGAAATGCTTGATGCTTACTGATAATTAATTTTAAGCTTTACTTGACTGAAACAAGGTAATTAATTTTGAACTTCCCCTGAATCGTCTTGTGGTTTCAGATTGAGAAGGTCGTATTGTTCCTGCTGGAACAGCAAGGGCTATTAGCTAGCAGATTACTGACACTAGGAGAACAGCATCAAGCAATTTCACAGCGATCTGATGGACTGAAAATATCTGAACTAAGAGAAGGATACAGAGTAGTTGGACAGGAGCTTTTGAGGCTTCTCTATTTTGTTGAGATGAATGCTATCGGTCTGCGCAAGATTTTGAAGAAATTTGATAAGCGCTTTGGGTACAAATTCACGGATTACTATGTTAAAACTCGCGCAAACCATCCATATTCCCAGCTGCGACAGGTGTTCAAACACGTGGTAATATGCCCCAATGGAATCAACATTCGTTGTATTTCTTGTTGGCTAGTAGTCTTTGGATAAAATCAATGGCAGCAGAATGTGTTTTCCTAGCCATGATCTTGGTTGCTGCTTTTTGTGAACATACGACTTGTTGAACATGCAGGGCGTTGGTGCTGTTGTTGGAGCCATATCTCGCAATCTTGCAGAACTTCAAGACCATGAGGGGAACTACTATACATCGATATATGATCACCCTGAATTATCTCACCTGGTTTTCTCTCGTATCCATTCAAAATTACATGCAATAGTATTGTCCTCTTTTTAATCTTTCTTAGAATTTGTGTGTTGCAATTTCCTTTTCGTTCTGGGGATATATCATAAGAGGCATGTAGTGGTATCCAATTCTTTTGGTTGTAGAAAGACATTGATATCAATGATATGAAATCTTACAACTTGCCTATGCACTCAGCTTATGAAAATAATAAGACTTAACATAAATGAACTCTGCAAGCACTTAAAATGAACTTAGAAACAACAGAAATAAATTTCAAAATATAGCTAATTCTATCATTTGTGCTTATATTTAAATGGTTCGACATACTGGTGAAATTTGATAGCAGTTTCTGTCTTGCCTTTGATTTTGATACGTGATGAATATTAAATTTCTATTAAATGGAATCTTTTGCAGGATCCAGTCATTGATTCAATTAAAGCAGCTGTAAACAGGTTATCAAATTCAACAAATGTTCTGGAATTTTTGGGGAAGCATGAGCTTATTATTCAAGAGGATCTACCAAGTCCATCAGATGACCATTTAATTGAACAGAGCTATCATTTTATGTCACTTCTGATAAACTTGGTAAATACATTTCTCTATATGGTCAACACGTAT
>CAODLS013125711.1:0-11557 GCA_948243855.1 Flueggea neowawraea | reverse complement strand
GGAGTTATAATACTTTGCTATTCTCCGGTGGTAGGCTTCAAGCCTCATACATGCTCGTTCTCTTTCTTTTTCAATGAAATTCAAATTTTCCCTCAAGGCTTTTACATTGGCATGCTCCGTTTTCTCGTTGAATTCTACCATCCTAGGAGAGTTCAACCCCACTTCTACTTGAATTAATGCCTTCATCCCAAAGGCCAAACTGAAGGTCATTTCTCCTATGGGCACTCTACTTGTCGTCTTGTATGCCCATAGTACAGAGGGTAATTCATCAACCCATGAACCCTTGGCCCTCTCAATTCTTGTCTTTAACCCATTAAGGATTGTCTTGTTGGTGCTATCTGTTTGGCCATTTGCATGAGGATAGGATACTAATGTAAGACTCAATCTTATATTCATCCTTGCACAAAAGTCTTTGAAGGCATCACAGTCGAATTGCTTCCCATGGTCTGCCACTAGGACTCTTGGGAGTCCAAATCTACATATTTGTTCTTCCACACCATCTCCTCAATTTTCTTTGAGGTTATTGTAGCTAAAGGCTCTGCTTCCACCCACTTGGTGAAGTAATCTGTGGGCACAATAAGGAATTTCCTTTCTCCGGTTGCTTGTGGGAAAGGTCACAAGATATCCAAACCCCATTTGGCAAATGGAGTAGGTTCCAAAACACTCTAAAGTTCTGAGATTGGTGTGTTGATAATGGGAGAGTGCCTTTGACAGTTATCACATTTCCTCACTTTCTTCGAGGCATCTTCCTTCATTGTTAGCCAGAAGAACCCAACTCGAAGTATCTTTGTAGTGAGTGCTCTAGACCCTAGGTGTTGTCCACAGATCCCTTCATGCGTTTCTGCCATTGCTAACTTAGCTTCCTCAGGGCCCAAACACTTCAGCATTGGCATTGAAAAAGCATATTTATAAAGGATTTCATTGACCAGGGTAAACCTTGCTCCCTGGACTCTCAGCTTCTTGGCTTCCACAAGGTTTGATGACAGCTCCCCAGTCATCAAATATTTCTTTATTGGGGTTCTTCAATCTTCAACTCCTTCTTCAATGTCCATAATCTCTTTTTCCTCGATGGTAGGTCTTTCAAGAACTTCAACCTTCACTGTTCTTGCTCGTGCTTCCTTTGAAGAAGCTAATTTAGACAATGCATCTGCATGGTTATTTTCTGATCGATTTATCTGTGTGAGTTTGAATTCTTTGAAGCATTGTGCTAATGTTTACACTTTTCTCAAGTATTGAGCCATAGTTGACTCTCTTGCTTCATACTATCCTTGAAATTATTACACTACCAGTTGGGAGTCACTGTGTGCTTCCAATTTTTTAATTTTCAATTATCGTGCTAATTTCATTTCTACGATTAAAGCTTCGTATTCTGCAATATTGTTGGAGCTTGGAAATGAAAATCTAAGATAGTATTCCAGCGCGTCTTCTTGTGATGACATTAATACAACTCCAGCTCCACTCCCCTATGTACTTGAGGCCCCGTCAACAAAGAGCTTCCACTCTACTTCTTCCACTTCGTCTTTATGCTATTTGGAGTTGGGGTGCACTCAACTATGAAGTCAGCCAGTACTTGTCCCTTTATAGCTTACTAAGGCTCGAAATGAATGTCGTACTCCCCCAGTTCTACCTCCCATTTAGCGAGTCTCCCAGAGCATTCAGGTTTTTAGAGTATTTGCCTCAATGGTTTATTAGTTGAGACATTAACAGAGTGTGCTTGAAAGAAAGGTCTTAGCTTCCTTGTAACCATCACCAAAGCCAATGTGACTTTTTCAGCATACGAGTATCTCGATTCTGCCCCTTGCATCACCTTGCTAACATAGTAAATAGGTTTATCCACTAAATTTTCCTTCTTTAGTAGCACCGCGCTTACTGTTGCTTCACTCACCCCCAAGTACATGAATAAGCATTCACATTCCTTGAGTATTGTTAGAAGGGGAATGTCTCTCAAGTATTTCTTAAGATCTTCAAATGCCCGATGACATTCTTCATTCCATTCAAACCTTCTTCTTGCTCGCAAAAATTTAAAAAATGGAGGGCTCTTTTCTATGTACTTTGACAATAACCTGTTTAAGGCAACAAGCCTCCCAGTTAACCGCTGTATTTCTTTCACCGAGGAGGGTGGTTTCATTTTTAGAATAGCTTGCACTTTTTCAGGATTTGCCTCAATCCCCCTTTAGGTAATCATGTACCTAAGAAAATTTTCAGACCCCACTCCAAACGAGCACTTAGCAGGATTGAGTCTTATGTTGTATTTCCTTATCACATCGAATAATGTTATTAACTTTTCTCTATGAGATTTCTTCTTTCTTGCTTTTGACAATCATATCATCCATATATGCTTCCATCGTTCTCCCCAACAAGTCTTTAAAGACATTGTTCACCATTCTTTGGTATGTGGCCCCAGCATTTTTCAAGCTGAAGGGCATGACTCGGTAGCAGTAAATGCCATTTTTAGTGATGAAAGTTGTTTTTTCTTCATCAGGTGGATACATTGTGACTTGGTGATATCCAGAAAATGCATCCATGAAGCTTAGCAATTCATAGCATGATGTTTCATCCACCAACTAGTCAATTCGTGAGAGAAGGTATGAATCTTTTGGCAAGCCTTGTTCAAATCCGTGAAGTCCACGCACATCTTCCACCTTTCATTAGCCTTTGGGACAATCACCACGTTCACCAACCAATCTGAGTAGTAGACTTCACGAATAAATCCTGATTGTAACAACTTTTCAACTTCTCGTTCTGCTGTTAATTGCCTTTCTGGAGCAATATTCCTCTTTTTTTGTTTTACGGAGAAGGTTTTTGGGTCAACGTTAAGATGGTATGAAATCACCTCAGGATCAATTCCTGGCATATCCGTTGGGATCCATGCAAAAATATCTGCATTGTTCTTCAAACACCTAGTGATCTCCCTCTTTGTCTCTTTTGGAAGCTGACTTCCCACATATACAAGATTTTCCTCCTTACTTTCATCCAGCTTTACAGCTTCTAGTTCTTCTAAAGGTTGTGGTTTTGCTCCATCGGAGCCTGTATCTTCAATTGCCATAGCTTCCTAGAGCTTCTTGGTTTCACAGTTTTCTTCACTCGCAATTGCTTTAACATAGGAAACATAACATTTTCTACCCTTTCCCTGGTCTCCCCGAACTTCTCCTACTCCATTAGGTGTAGGGAACTTCATCAATAAGTATACAGAAGACACCACCGCCCTCATGTCATTCAACAAAGGTCTGCCTAGAATCATATTATAGGCTGACAACATGGATTTGACAATCATGAAAGTAGTCATCCTTGTAATAGTGCATGGATCGCTCCTTAGAGAAACTGCAAGTTGTACAGAGCCTACAACGGGTACTGCTTCACCGGTGAAACTATACAACGGCGTAGGCACCATTTTTACTCGATCCGAAGTTAGATTCATCTTTTGGAAGCAATTCCAGTAAATAAGATTTAATGAGCTTCCACTATCCACCAGGATTCTATTCACTGGGTACTTCACTATAATTGCTGAAATAACCAAAAGATCATCGTGGGGTAGGATGATGTCTCCTTTATCAGCTAGAGTAAATGTTATTGCTTATTCTCCTCCATCCAATTTCATCACAGAGTTTACTTGGTACGCATATCTTAAGTAGACTTTCCTTATGGAAGAGGTACTTCCTACCATCGTTTCGCCCCCAGAGATAAAATTAATAGCAGGATGAACTGGTGCATTGTCAACTGTAGGAGCCATTATCTCATTTCTCCTTTCTCCTCCTTAAGGCCTTCCATCACGCCTCCTTTGTTCGGCACCTTTATTCCTTTGCTCATTATTATATCTTCTTTCTCTATATCCTCTATCATCAAATCTTTTATTATCAAGCCCTCTTCCTCCATGAGGGTGCCCACATATGTCTCCTCTCCATGCTTCCACATAGGTGAATCTTTCTAGTTTTCCTTCCCTAACTAATGCCTCAATTCGGTTCATGAGTTGATGATACTTCTTTGTGGAGTGCCCTTGAGTGCCGTGATATTTGCAAAATGCTTCAGTATCTCTACCCAACACCTTATCAACCTTTGGGGGAAGAGTGATGAGTCCAGTTCCTTCAATTGCTGCCAAAATTCTTGATCTGGATTCAATGAGGGGGGTGTACTTCTCAAACCTTAGTCCTGATGGTCCATTGGGTCCATCTACTCTTTCTTTCTTCTTACTTGGTTCTTCATGATCATTTCTCTCCTTTATTTTTCTATCATCCCTCGAGCCAATTATCTTCATCATATCTGCTTGTCTTATGTATTGGTTGGCTCGAGAAAATAAGTTAGCCAATGATGTTGGCTGATCAAGAGATAAAGACTCTTGGAGCTGGATAGACCGAGTTCCTTGAAGTATGGATGCCACAGTAACCCCCGGTTGTAACTCGTGGATCTCTAAAGTTGCATTCCTGAATCGATCAATGTACTGCTTCAGGCTTTCCCCTTCCATTTGCCTCACACTGAGCAAGTAGGTGACATCCTTTTTTCTCTTACTGTTGATAATAAAGGTGTTGATGAACTCCTTCTTTAGTTGACTGAAACATGAGATGGATGCTTCCTTCAATGCATAGAACCAATCGCGAGCAACATTCTTTAATGTGATTGAGAATGCTTGAAACATGATTGCATCTTCCCATCTGTGTAAGAGCATGATGGACTCATAGTTTTGTATGTGCTCATGTGGGTCTTCCTTTCCTGTGAAGGTGGGAGCTGAGGCATCTTGAACTTAGGGGGAAGGTGTTTCCCCATAACTTTCTTAGTGAAAGGGATTGCCCTTTCCTGGTGTCTCTCCTCAGCAGGTACCAACTTCTTCTGTTCTAGGATTCCTTCGACTATCTTTTGGATGTCGCTCATATCCTTCACACTCACTATGGACTAGTTGTCCAACTCCGCCTTCCTAGTGGGAGCTCTAGGAATCTCTTTGCAAGTGCTCTCCACTACTTCTTGGTATTGTTCCCTCTCTCTTCATGGACCAAATATTCCTTCATCTTGTATATGGACTTCATGCCTCTCTTCATGAAATTGAGGACGAAAGTGGGGCTCTCGGTACTCAGGAGCTTGGGCCTGGAGGTTAAAAGGTTGTTCTTCCTCTAGGGTCTTTTGCCTTTCAGTAGCACCCCTACTCTCAGAAAGTGCATGAAGAGGTGGAATGACATTTGCTTGAGGAGTTTTTTCCTTGAACATAACCATTATCTCCTTCAACATTCTCTTATTTTCCTCATTTCCTTCTTCAGTGCCTCATAGTCACTGAGCGGAACCATTGGATTGTTGGTTCCTAAGATATCAGCTCTAGCGAGGATTCCCCGAGGTACTTGGGGGTTCAGAGGACTGTTGATGTCTTGGGCATCATCGTTGTCAGTGTGGCCGATGACTTGTGATCTCGTCCTCACCACCATATTGTGCATCAAGGAATTAGAATAACTCCGGCAAAGGTTCTAAGAAGGACCCTGGGGTAGGTTCTGAGGAGTTTTCCGAGGTAGATGGCTCCAATGAATGACTCTGAAGAGGGGTCCAAGGTTGATGACTCCAAGGAATGGCTCCACGGGATGTTCTAGAGAAAATTCTGAAGTTTCTACGGAGAAGATTCCTAAGAATTTCTCTGAGGGCTTCTAAAAAATAAACTTGTCAAGGCCTTCTGAGGATGAAAAAGATCAAACTCCGACTTTGTTGAAATGAGAAAGAATGTTGGAGGAAATCAATGACCAAAAGCTATGAACGGTTGAAAACACAACTTTTCGCTCGATTTCCCACAGACGACGCCAATTGTTGTTGCCTCAAATCCGCAACAGGAAAAGACTAGATGAATTGATGAATTATGGATCACGAACATTTTGAATCGCCTTTGAATCTGCAAGAACAAAATCAAATGAGGCCGATTGATCCTCGAGGGACTCTCCGACGCTCAAGTTAGTGTTTAGTTCGACAGAACTTCAGGTGTAAAGTATGAGTGTAGAGAATGTACTTTTGAAATGTGATGGAGACATCTATTTATAGAAGAAGAGTAATGTTATAAACATAATTTTTGCAAATACTCTTAAAATATTACTTCTTTTGTAGGCTTGTAAATTTGTTTAATGAGTTGGGTTAAATTGACTCGAGTCTATATTACACCAGAATCAACGTGAAAACAAAAGAAGCTTAAATTCATAGATGATTGCGTGGATATGCAGAAAATTGCATGCATGGATCCAATGCCTGATTAGCGCTAAAAGCCGTTGCTTGTGTTTGCATAGGTTTGGTGTGCCAAAAAAGACCTCTAAAAATTTGTTTATACGGAAACCTCACACCACCATTTTGTCATTGCTTCTTAATCGTATCATCGTTCCTTTTAAGACGTACGATTATTCGACTTAATTTTGACTAATTGTAAACGATAAGTTATAAAAGGCTTTTTTTTTCAAATCTCCAAAATAACAGTTTTGTTTTTGATAATCGCATATGTCTATTGTAAATTAAAAGATTGCTAGTTTGAATGTCTACACGTAATGCGGGCTTGATTTGAGTTTGAAATTTTACAAATTTAGATTTTTTAATTGATATGGTCTTAAAGAAAATAAATATAGTGGTTATAATGAGAGTAAATCAAACAAATTTAGATTTTATCTATTATATCATTTATATACTTCATAAGAAAAAACAAAAGGTGGGTGCTCGTAAAAATAAGTAATTTTTTAACATGTTAAAAAAGGATGATTATAATGTGCAAATCAAAAGACCAATACAACATCAAAGCATTAAAAGATTATTCATATGTTAATCAAATAACGGTTCTCACAAAATCTTTCCAAGTAAGAAAATACCATTTCTCAACAACAAAAGCATACACATAGATAATTTTTCAACTTACTTATTATTCAGAACATTATAATGTATATGATATGATGTGTCTCTTGAGATTTTATAACTAATATTTAAGCTAATTTTTAATAATATATTATTAAATAAACTTAATTCATCTTAATTAATAAATTTATAGAGAATAATAACATATTTAATTTTTCCAATGAATATTAATTAAATTAAATATATATAAAATTATTTAAAAATTATAAATTATCACAAAATTCAAAAAATCAATGAAAAAATTTTAAAGATTGCCTCTTCAACTTTTTATTTGTCTGAAAAACTATAATATATATGATATGATGAAATATTAAAAAATAAATAGTCTGCCATGTCTCTTAAAAATTACAATATATTATGTTAACATAGTGTATATGTAACAATAAAATTTAAATATGCAGTAGTTTATCACTAAGGGTTTTGACGGAGTGACAAGGGCTCCTCTTGGGTCAAATGCTTTGAATTCGAGTTTTGACTAGAAACTTCAGAATTCAATATAGAAAACTTTGCTGCCCATGTGAGATCTATCCGACTCAATTCCAAATTAGTTGTATCAAAATTATCTAGATACCAAAAACCTGCCGAAGTTAATTGTAATTTTTTTTAACCTTATTTTAAATATTTCCTATTAAAAGAAATGATCGATTGTAGTACTGTTTTTTTGGGTTAAGCCTGAGAGTTTTGACTCATTAAAACAAACCCTTTTATCATGATACTATTACTCTCTCACCAAAAAATCAATCTGCCCCTATTTTTTTTATGTGGTAATTTATCAGGTGGTCATTTTTCATTTTTGACTACTTGTACATATTATCTTAGAACACTTAGAGCACCTCCAGTGCTCGGTTAGTATCGAGAACTAGAGATGCTAAGCAGGAGGTTGCTTATAAAAAACTGGCTGGTTGTACATAATCGTTCTTCACAACCACCATTTTTTTTTTGTTTTTTTATTCTTTTTTTACTTTAACAATTTGTTTTCTTTTTTTATATATACATGCGATTATTTTTTTACTCTTCTTATTCTTTTCTTATAATTTTGATTATCTTTTCACAATTTTGATCTTTTCTATTCTTTGTCACTTTGGTCAATTGTTTCTCAAATTGTTCATTTTTTTCTTAATTTCTCACCTTCTTATTTTACTCTTTGACGAAATATGGATTCAAATTTTAACTATTCATCCTCTCAAAACTCTAACTGATGAATGAAATTGTATTTTCAATGCTTAATTTTAAATTTTCAAGTTAAATTATATTTTAAATATTTATTCAATCAACCATTAAATTTTATTTTATTAAATTTATTATTTTTAAATATTCAATTAAATAATTATTAAAATAAATATTATATACTATTATTCCTAAAATAATATTTTTCATTCAAATATTAACTCACAAAATATTTATGTCAAATAAATATTTTTTATTATAATTTATATGTTATAAATAAATAAAATAATAAGTAAAATAATTGTAGGTCTCATATTAGAGTATAATGAAAGGTTAATTATTAGATAAAGATATTTTATTGAGTGGAGAGTTAATGAATTGCTAATATAGAAGGTTCATTAACTCTAAAATAAATTATTGTATTAGAGCATCTACAATGCTCTCTTTAAATATATTATGTTATTTATTATAAAGAGTCAATTCATTAAAATACAACTCCAACCCACTCTTTGTAATCTAAAAGTAAAATAAAGAGTTACTTTCACTAGTTATTTGTGGAGAGTGATACACACTCTTTATTATTTATGACATTAATGATAGTTTACACCTATTAGTTAAAAATATAATAAATAAAAAAAAGAATATAAAAAAGAGATAAAATAATTAAAAATTAATCTTCTTATAAAAATAAATAAAATAACTATTAAATTTTAAAAAATTACGTTGAAAAATATTTTTTTTTTTATTTTATATAATTAAATATATTTTTTATTTATAATAAAATATTAAAGAATTGGATTGGAGATGAAGTTAGAAATGTATTTAGTTTGGCGATGCCCTGTTGACTCCACTGTAGCGGTTGACGTGAACAGTAAAGTTGGATTGGGCTGATTTTTAATACCATTTCGTCACAGAGTTATTATTCTGTCCTCCAACTACAGAGTAATTAAACAATACGTTTATAAGCCTAAGAACAACTTCTCACACATGCGATGTGGGAATGTTTTACACTACACTTGGTACAAAGGACGCGTAGCTCATGGCCCAAAATGGCCGCGACTCCACGTGGGTATACGAGTAATTGTCTTATTTGTGATATTAAACCAAACAAGAGAAGAAAGGTCGAGTGAGAGTGAAAAAATTATTGAGATGGACACGTGGCGTTTCCTAAAGTGGGGCCGGCTTTGAAGCCATAATCAAAGTATTCACCTACTAAATGGATTGTCCACATCTATTTGGTCAGTGACACAGACAATCCTACAACTTTCCAACAACACAATGCTCGCCATATCTGACAACCTTCTTAAGGCTGTTTACAATGGGCTAGAAATAAGACTACTGTTTTTAATTTCACAAACGTGTTTCTATTTGATAGTCTAATTTTTTTTGCAAGAAGACGAGTTATTAGAATTCGCACCTAATATTTATCTTTTTTTTAAAATATTTAATTATGATTGTTGGATCTGATTGATCCAACGGTCAAATTTACTCTAACAATAATATTACTTTTAGAGTACCGTTGAATGCTAAAAAATTATCCTTTTGGCCCCTAACGGCTAGTTTTACCCATTTTCCTATAAATACCCCTTAAACATATTTTTTTCTATCATTTCTTCACTTCAAATACACATTTCTCTCTCCAAACTCTCTCAACTCTTAAAATTTCTCTTCATACTCTCAAATTACTCCTGCTCTAATTTTTCCCCAAAATTATGGATTCTAACAATGAAAATATTCAATCATCTTCTCAAAATAACCCATCAAATTTTACTAACTACTGATATTCTCAAAATAATCCATCAAATTTTTCCTCTTTCACAAACTATCAATTCAATTCCACCGCTTCATTTTCCCTATTTCTATATCAACTAGCACTTTCCAATTTTGGTAATTTCCAATATTTTAAGTCCAATCTTTTTTTCACAAAATAATCCTTACATCCCCGTGTTGGATAGGTGCTCGACGACGGGTTCCGAAGGGGATTCTCCTACTCTTGAAATGAACCCACCGAGTCCACTATTGGTCTAAGCAATCTCGGTCCCGACGTCAGTGCCAAGTACAAAAAGTGGATCCCTCCACACGACGTCAAGTTGACTAAGTGTTGGATCGCTATTTCCGAAGACCCTATAATGTCCAACGACCAAAACGCCAACTCTTTTTGGAAGCGGGTGGCTGCACGCTTCAACCACAAAATGAAGGCAAGCAAGCAACGTTATGGGAATGCCGTTAAAAATAGGTGACACACACTCAACAAAATTGTCACATTATTTAACGACATCTGCAACAACGTTGCTTCGACTTATCATAGCGGTTGGAGCGACGACATGATTATGGAGCGAGCACACGCTGTCTACTTGGTTAAGGCAAAAACTCATATCCTCCACGATGACGTTTGGAAAATTTTACGTGATCATCCAAAATGGAGGGAAGCATTGCCCATAGACCCCGAGACTGGTCCAAAAATGTAATATCCCGTATTTTTTCCCCGATTAAATTTTCTAGTAAAAATATTTTTCCTCTTTGTTAAATGAATTTTTGTTAATTTTGTAATCAATGGTAATCATTTTATTGGTTTTATAAAATTTGATATGGTAAAATTTTTGTTGATTTTATTGATTAGAATTATTATTTTCAATTTATTTTAGTAAGGAAATATTTTGTTAATTTTTATTAATTATTCCAAAAATTTTTAATTTAATTTCAAAATTTATTTTTAAAATTTGAAGAGTTAATTTTAAGTTTTAAATATTAATTTGGTGTTTAATAAAGTTTCGGAGTGATTTGGAGGTGTTTTGGATAAGTGAAAATGGATAAAAAAATGAAATAGAAAATTTGGAAAAAAAGGACCGAACTACCGGTCGTTCAGTGCCCAAACGGCTTGTCGTCTGACATGTGTATGCGGTGTCATTCGGGTGAGAAGAAAACGACGCGTCGTTCACTGGAGTTTGAGGCTGTCGTTCGCGCGGGAACGCTGTCGTTCATGAGCGTGATTTTTTCTACGAACGACAAGTCGTTTGACTTGTCTGGAGTTGAAATTTTTGGTAGCAAATGACCTGTCGTTTGGGTTTGGGTTTTTAAAACCCAGCCGACCCGACTGACCAAACCAACCGACCTTCATCTTCTTTTTTTCGACTTCATTGTTCATTAAACCCATAAATCGTCTCTCTCTCCAGGATTCTCTCTCTTCGTTCCTCTTCCATTTTCACATCAAGATAAGGTGATTTTCTCTTTCTCTCTCCTATTCTTGCTTGATTTTATGGTTGAACCGATTGTTTTGGGTAGGTTTCGGTTTTTGGCCGAATTTGGGTTTTTGATGATTTTGAGTTCGGATTTTTGTGATTTTTAGATGGTTTTGAGTTGGTTTTTGTTAGATGATGATAGATTGAGGTTGAAAATGCATTAATCTAGCTTAAAAATGATGAATTGATGGTTGAATCTTAATGGGTCAATTTCGGTCTGAAAATGGGTATTTTGGTTCGGTGTGATTTTGATGTTTTTGATGCAAACCGAAGCTAGATCTAGGTTCCAGGGGTTGTTT
>CAODLS013125507.1:0-10157 GCA_948243855.1 Flueggea neowawraea | reverse complement strand
AGAGTCATCCACATTGAACCATGGTACACCAGATTATCTCACTTTACAGATCAGACTTTGCATCTCGGAATCCTCCTTCTGAGCTTCTCGAATCCGATCTAGCAAAATAGGTCTCGCCTCGACATGGCCAAGCAAAGCATCTGAATCATCAAACTATAACTCAACTCCTAACTCTATCAGATGTTGTCATTCCGATACTGCAGGATGTCTTTCCACGGAGATATGAGCTAAGCTACCCACTGACTTCCTACTCAAAGCATTAGCTACGATGTTAGCCTTGCTTGGATGATATGATATAGTGCAATCTTAATCCTTTAGCAACTCTAGCCAACGTATATGCCTCATATTCAGGTCTTTCTGCCCGAAAATGTACTTTAGACTCTTATGATCCGTGAAGATCTCAAAAGTCTCTCCGTACAGATAATGCCTCTTAATCTTGAGTGCCAACACTACTGCCGCTAACTCCAAGTCATGTGTCGGGTAGTTCTGTCCATGCCTCTTAAGTTGTCTCGATGCATATGCAATTACTTTACCATGTTGCATTAATACACAACCTAGGCCAACTCTCATTGCATCGCAATACACCGCAAGTCCTCCAGAACCCGACGATAACACCAACACTAGCACACTCGTTAAACACTTCTTCAGTTTCTAAAATCCATCCTCACACCTATCAGACCATACAAATTTAGTTCCCTTTTGGGTTAACCGTGTCATAGGAGCTGCAATCCTCGAGAAATCTTGGATAAACCTCCTATACTACCCGGTCAACCCTAGGAAACTCTGAATCTCTATAGCGGTCTTAGGCCTCTCCCAATAGAGTATTGCCTCCACTTTCTTAGGTCAACCATAATGCCCCCTCTCGACACTACGTTTCTCAAGAATGCCACTTGTTGAAGCTAAAACTCGTACTTCAAGAATTTAGCATACAACTAATACTCTCTCAAAGTCTGCAAGACTGACCTCAAGTGGTTCTCGTGCTCCTCCTTACTCCTCGAGTATGTCAAAATGTCATCGATGAAGACAATCACAAACCGATCCAAATACGATCTGAACACTCCGTTCATTAAATCCATGAATGTTGCTGGTGCGTTGGTCAAACCAAACGACATCACTAAGAATTCGTAGTGACCATATCTAGTTTGGAATGTTGTCTTAAGAATATCCTAACCTTTAATCCTCAACTGATGATATCCCGACCTCAAGTCGATCTTAGAAAATCATTGTGCACCTTGCAACTGGTAGAACAGATTATCTATCCTTGGAAGTGGTTATCAGTTCTTCATTGTTACCTTATTCAATTATCGGTAGTCGATGCACATGCGAAGACTCTCATCCTTCTTCTTTACAAACAAGACCGGCACACCCCAAGGTGAAATGCTCGGTCGAACAAACCCCATTGTCCAACAACTCTTTCAGATGAGTCTCTAACTCTTTCAACTCAGTTGGCACCATCCGATACTATGGAATCGATATCGAATCGGTACCAGGTTGTACCTCTATGGAAAACTCAATCTTCTGATCAGGAGAAAGTCATGGTAACTCCTCCGGGAATACATCAAAAAAATCTCATACCACAGGTACATCTCTAACCCTCAACTTTGATCCTTCAGATTTAGTAAGAACAAAAGCTAAATACACCTCACATCTTCGGCGAATCATCTTTTCTGCTCTGACCACTGACATGTATCCCCGAACCATATTGTCTCGCTCGCCCTGGTAACAGAACTCAGTCTGACCAGGCAGTCAAAAACATACTCTCTTGGCAAAGCAATCCAAAGTCGCATGCCAATCAGAGAGCCAATCCATGCCCAGAATGACATCAAACTCTCCCACGTCTAGCAAAATAAGATCGGCCACCACTTCATGCCCATCAATGGCAACCACACAACCTTGGACCCCAGATTCAGTCAACATCTTGCTACCCATAGGTGATGAAACCTCTACTAACCTATCCAACTGATGCAACACTAACCCGTCCCACTCAACAAATGGTGGGGTGATAAATGAATAAAATGCTCCAGTATCAAATATGTGGGAGTACCAAATATAGAAAGCATACCAGTAACTGCAGCATTGGAGGTCTGAGACTCATGATGGGTGAGATGGTATACTCAAGCCTGCCCTCCTGAAGCACTATTCAGGGCTGTCCGGCCTTTACCACTGCCCTGACCACCCTGACTCTGGCTCTCAGAGCCTCTACTAGCTTCTCTGCCTGCACCGGTACTCGCTGTCCCTGGGTCTCCTACAATGGACTGTCCTACTTGAGCCTCGACACCCCATTTCATCGGACACTCTGCCATTTTATGGCCGACTGTTTACAATGAAAACAATTGTCTGTAGCTTTATGACATACTCTTGTGTGCCTCTTCTTCCATATCACACAAGATAGGATCAAACTCCCAAAGCTCTGTCCCTCACTCTGCACAGCTGGTTGTACCACGCTGTGGCTCTGAGTTCTCTGAGATCTCTATCCTCTGAATGGATGTCGGTATCCCCACTCCAACTGAGATCCATGATCACAGCCATACTGGCCCCCCGATACCCTCTCTGTCTTGGCCCTCTTGGGCTCCTTCGAATGTCTCTCATCCATATACTCCATCCTTTTGGCAACCTCTGTTATCTGTCTCACAGTGGCCAACCCCAATATCGTTATCACTCTGCTAATAGTGGGTTGTAACCCATCCAAAAACTTCCTAACCAACACCTTCTCTCCCTGACTCTGGGGAGGCGCGTATCTACTCAAGTCTTTGAACTTGTCCTCATATTCTGTCACAGATATACTTGGCCTTTGACAGAAATTAGTGAACTCATTCCCATTCTTGTCCTGAATACTCCGAGGAAGGACAGAAGCAATGAGCTCCTCCTTAAATCTGACCCAACTGAAACTCTCTCGAGCCTCGAGACTCCTCCACCATCTAGCTGCTCGGTCATTTAGAAGAAATGCCCCCAGTCTAACCCTGCTGGCATCATCAGTGATACCTCGAGCCTCAAAACGATGCTCTACCTCTAGGAAGAAATCATACAGATCATCCCCCATCACACCAGAGAATCTAGGAGGCTGAAGTTTCATGAACCTATCCAGGATATCATCCCCCTTAGTCTGTGGTGCAATAGGTGCAACCACTAGAGCATCAATTGTGGCCTCCTCTGGCTGAGGCGGCTGAGCTGGTGGCACAACTGGCAGAACTACAACTGCCCCAACTGGTAAAACTGGTTGATCTACTGTTGGCTGATCTGCTATGGCCTATCCCGGCTGAGCTCTCTCTAAGCGTTCGAGAACTCTAGTCATGCGCTTGAACATCTCCATCTGAGCGGTAATAAGGTGCTGAAGCTGAAGCTGCTGCTGAGGTACTGGCGCTGCGGCCTCTGACGCACTATGTGAATCATACATATCCACAGCAGACTGAGCAACGGGCTCGTTAAGCTCACGCCTAGGTCTACCTGGACATCTACCTCTACTACGACCACGTGTCATATCTACAGATACAGACAGATAGAACATATATGCAAATGTCAGCATGCTACATGATCGCCACAGTACCAGACAGATATTAGAAGGGTGTGCAGAAGCAATTAGACTGACTCGATCAAAGATACATATGCTCCACACCGACCCCAACTATACGAATTATATGAAACCTAGGGCTCTGATACCACCTTTGGTATCAGAGTACATAATTACCCAGACTTACCAAACCTAGTCTTTGATACCACCTTTGTTACGACCCAAAAGTGGGCCCGTGACCGGCGTACTAGGCGGACCGTCTGTGGGATGTCGATTCATCACGCACAAGCCTCTGTGATCAGATATACTACCCGACTTATCCAAATGTTTATTTAAAATATTTATAAATGAAATAAAATCATATATATATACACATATACAATATATCAAAATATCAACAAAAATGAAATCTTCAAAGTAAACCCCAAAATACAAAAGTGAAGCCCAATATCCCAACAGTAACCCGATGTGGAGCTCTAACGACAAAGCATAATAGAGTCTAGACGAGGGCACTCACTATAGTGAAGAAGCACCTCACTAGGTCGAGGTACGAGTCAGATATTGTGCGTCCCAAAAATATCACCTACAAACAAAGGTTAACAAGGACAACAGAAGAAAAAGGGTAAGATTCCCTAGTGAGGAAACGGCACTCCAGATCGCATCATTTGTGCCTCACAAAACTGGTTTGAAAACCACCTTTCAAAATACTGCACATGTATATATAAACCATATAGTATACACACTATATACATAGTATATTTTTTGAAATTTGTTTTACCAAAATGTTCTCATCATAACATACAACATGCATTCAGACAATATATATATGCATATTTGTGCATTCATAGTACGAGACCAGAACAAAGTATTAGCAGTGTGGACTACGCCACCTGACTGTTCAATAAACGCCTATATCTGGCCGGATATATGGTCACCCCAAACCCTAGTGACTAGGACCATAAACATACAATGGTATACCAAAGACTGCATACTCTGTAATAGAGTGATAACATACAATGGTATACCAAATACTACATACTCCGTAGTAGGGTATCCCCAAATTTTGTGTGATACATAATATTTCACATAAAATCATGCAACATATTTTCCTTTATTACCTCATTTACGAAATACTCTTTGTATATATATACCAATGTATACTTTATTTTTCATAGCAAAACGTTGGTTAATAATAAGCACATATCCATATTATTAATTAAACTAATACTTATTAGTCAAATTTCATGTCATAGCCCGACACATCAAAAACAACATATTTAATTTTGAAGACACAGCCTATGTGTCTAAAGCTGCTACTTCACTCACCTGGTATCCAAAGTTGCGGATCCAGTCAAACACCAATCGTGGGTGGCTGCTCCTGCTGGCAGACACACGAAGTTGTACAAACATAGACATAACAGATATCAAGATGTGGTACTGTGGTGGTACCGATGCATGGTATGCAAATGCATATACTGGCCCTCAAGTCACTGAAAATATACCTCGGGAGTGAATCCATCATCCTCGACCCAAAATATACCATAATTTAGAAAACATGGACATCGCCTAATATCTGTTTTAGACCATAATATGCAAATTCAATACAAAATATATGTTTTAGAAAACATTCTTAAATTTCTAGAGAATACTTTCCATATAGAATCCATACTACGTCCAGACATGTCAAAAATATATAATTTAGAAGACACACCCTGTGTGTTTGAAGCTATCGTCCACTCACCTGGACACCGAACTAATAATCCAGTAACGGTCCACCGGTGAATGACTGGTTGCTTCGAGAGCTGAACAGAACTGAGAGCAAAGACACAGACAACAGAGTCAAACACAATATTGTGGTTTTACTAAATATGAATGCAATGCATGCAGAATCGGACTCTTGGAGTCACAGAAAATCTATATCGGGAGTGAATCCATTACCCTCGACCCAAAATATACCATCCCCGTAAAATTATAGTTTGGTCCCCAACCAATGTAAAATTACATTTTAGTTCCTGACACTCGAAAAATTACAAAACAATCCCCAATGACTGCTGGGGTTATCGACTAACTATTCATAAGTCAAAATCTTCAAATTCTATCCCGAACTCCCATAAATCGTAATTTACAAAACGTCATGATTTGGTCCATCAGAACCACGTTTTACTCGAGTTAGTCAGAGGCTAACTCGAGTTGATCATGGTCTAATTTACTCGAGTTAGTCATAAAATAATTCGAGTAAATTTTGGGTTGTTTTACTCGAGTTAGTCAATCGATAACCCGAGTAAGTCCTGGATTAACTTACTAAAGTTGACCAAACCACTTACTCGAGTAAGTCACTTACCCAGACTACGCAATTCGATCAATCACTCAAAACAACCGATTAAAATCACTACAAAATGCATTCATTGACTCTAATCAACTTCCTACACACAAATCCACACTCAAACCCAGCCAAACAACTAGGAATCACCCGAAATCACCTAAAACCGAAGTGATTCATACCCATTTTATTCCAAAACCCTAATATGCACATTCTTGCAGAAATCATGAGGAAATAAATGGTTAGAAACTCAATCTTACCTCAAGAGACCCAAAGGAAGTGTTGAAGAATAACTTGAGAGAGTTTGAGAGCTTCTGGACGGAGAGAATTGGAGTAAATGACCGGATTTGGGTAGGTTGGGCTTCTTAAAGACGAAGAACACCGAAATGCATCGTTTCACTTCTGCACATATAACTCAAGTTATTCAAGGGTTAACTCGAGTTATATGGACCTCGACTTACTCGAGTTATAGTTTCAGATAACTCGAGTTGTATAGGGGTTACATAACACGAGTTATCTCTCTCACTAACTCGAGTTATCCACTCTCAAAACTCGCTACTATCAAGATTCCACAACCGCAATCCATACATTCTCATCCTGACAGAGCATTAACGATCATCGCTATAGGAAATATAGCTGAAGTGGGCGGGATATTACACGTAGATAGCTCAAGAACCCATGGTTCATTCCTAGATCACGATCAACGTGTGTAGCTCCTCCTACATCAAACGTAGATGGCTTACACCACCCCCGATTCAACCTGAATCACACACACAACGTGCGTAGCTACTTCTTCGATGCACGTAGATGGCTCAAGCCACTCACGGTTTACTTCCAAGGGATAATCAACGCGCACAGAACCACTCTAACGCACACAGAAGGCCTTAAGCACGTTCATGATCCATCCCAGCGATGATCAACGTGCGTAGAAGCCCTGCAATGCATGTTATTGAGCTCTAGCACACCTTAACACGCGCAAAACTACATCCCAACTAAAAATCATACTTCCCATCATTGACGAAACCTAACAATCACCCAATTTTATAACGATATCATCCTTAAATGTTCTTCAAACACCAAAGATCACCTCAAGCTTTCGAGGATCAAATTTTCAATGAGCAAAAATCGTTATCAACAGAATGACATTCCACCAAGAATCGATCAGAACATTAGGGTTATCACAGTGCATGTACATTGTACGTAATTGATGTTTAAATAAAAAAATTATATTTAAAATATAATTATGTTGTATTTTGAATAAATACAAACATGATATATAAAAACTCTTACAATTATAAAATACAAATGTAGAGAATTGTGTAAATTTTTTATTATAATTCAATATTATTGAATCTTTGTTACTCGAAACCACTAAAAAAAATTATAAAATATTTAACAGCTTGTTAAATTTATAAAAAATTAGCAAAAATATATTTTTAATTTACAAAGAGAAGTCATCACCCCCCAGAACAAGTGCTTCTCTAAAATATACAAAAATACATTTTTCATTTTAATTTTTATCGACCAAATGTGCCATCACATCGATGAAATTGTTTCTAATACCCATTGCATAGTCTAGCTAAAAATTATTTTTTTAATTTGAATATTGCTTAGACTACATTTTTTTTATCTAGTGGAAATGATAGAATTATACATATATATATATTAATTTTCATTTTCATAAACGCAAATAATTTCATCAATTAAAAATATAATTTAAATGAGGTAATTTATTAAAAATTTATAATTTAATTTTCAAAAATTTTAAATATAACAAATATCTATAAATTTCTGTCAAGATAATTTTAATTCATTATTGTTTGGAAAATGGGTATGTTCATGACTAGTTGTGGGTGGAATTTGAACCCGAGTTAGTTGAGATAATTATGTTGTATGCCCAAATTAACATTTAGGTTTGGACAAATAACATCTAAAGTTTAGTAATTGGGTGAATGTCATTTTTTTTAATTTCAACTTTATTATATGCTAATATTTTAAAACCTAATCTTAAAAATATCAAATTCCTACAAATAAAAATCAAACTTTCTTTTTTTATATTTTTTCTCTCTCTCCACATTTCTCTCTCGTCTCTCTCTCCCACACACTATTTTCTCTCCCCGCATCTCCTCACTCACAATCCAAACCCTAGAAAAATGACACCATTTGCCTCTGTCGTCCTCTTCGCTCTCTCTCTCCTCACTTTTCCCCTCATCTAGTCCCTATTTGACTTCCAAATCTATCTTCTTGTCTCCTCTTATAGACGGTTCACCTCGTATGCCGGTCATAGTCTGAAAATGGGTCGTGACAGAGATGGTATCAGAGAATGGTTTCGTGAATTTGGGCAGTTGTGTACTCTGATACCAAATGTGGTATCAGAGCCTTAGGTTCTGTATTATCTGGGTCGATTGTGGAGCTTAGGTATTCTTGATCGAGTCGGTCTAATTTCCCTCTTTGCCTCTGTATATATTTTTGGTGTTTATCTTGGTACTGTGGCAACCATTCTGCATTCTGACATGAAAAAATTGTTTTGTTTGTCTGTTGCATTTATAGTTATGGACTCGCATTCAGAGTCACCAGTTAGGGCTGCCACTGAGGCTGCCGATCATTTTGTAGTGAATCAGGGGGATTCGCATAGTCATCCGGAGGTGGAGATATCACCTCTTCCACCGCAATTTCAGCATGCACCTTAGACGAATGTTTTTGAGTGCATCTATCAGAGGCTTGACCATATTATAACTGTCCTAAAAAATGTTAGTGCTAGACCTTCTGAGCAATCTCTTAAAAAGAGTAGGATCAGGGATTCAGTGAGTGGTCACCAGGGTCAGGGCCAGAGCAGTCAGATCGAGAGGAGGCGTAAGATCTCAACCAGAGGTTCTAGTCGAGGTAGGTTTCCCCCGTGCGATACATACGGGAAGAGACATCCCAAAGCGTGTAACAAGGTTACGGGCAACTGTTTCTTCTGCGGTCAATTAGGGCATAAGATAGAAAAGTGTCCACACATGCTTGCCTTAGAGTCTAAGAAGAAGCGGTCTGAGGTTCAGGGTTTGAGTGCTGCTAATGTCAGACAGCAGGTGACTAGGGGCTTGAGCGCCAATAGCACTGGTACTTTCTCTTCTCCTAAATTCCTGTATATGTTTTGTGTGATATTACATTGCATGCATATTATATTGGTTTGGCTTCATTAGACCTCCTTTGGTGTGCGGAGATTGCAACACTTTTGTTAGAAGAGACTCGATTGATGGTCTCTTATTCGTTTGAGTAGGATATTAACTGGCTCTGTGGAACGAGAACTCTTTGGAATATTCCTTCGAGAGGATGATTTAGTGAATTAGCTGAAATAGGCTTGGTGATTCTCTAAATTGCTTTGAGATTGAGATATCTTCAGTTGAGGTTGTAGCACGTAGTTTAAGACAACTTTGGAAAAGATTACGAGAATTGTTTGTCGAGAATTAGAGATGTACATTTGACTTCATTGGTAGGTAAGAATAAATAGTGAGAGCGATTTGAGGATTGTTAGCATGACAAATGGTACCTTAGAACTACTAAGCTCACTGAAGCCTAATGATATTGCTAGGAGTAATATGTTTGAGTAATTATCGGAGTAGTTTGATGATGATTGATGTTATGTTTATCGAATAGATTTTTGCGGAATACTAGAGTAAAATCCGATAAAGATCTGAGTTTAGTTCTCATGACATATACATTATTCGGTGTTCATTAGAAGTAGAGATGTAAATTTCAAACCGGAACCGACAAACCGAACCTGAACCAAAAATGGTCAACTAAAACTGGACGGTTACAGTTTAGGCTCCGGTTCTATCCATTTAAAAACCGTTGAATGGCAGTTCAACCAACCGGTTGAACCGACTGTTCGAACCGCAATTTTCCTTCTTTTTTTTCAACCTTATAAATACCCCTACCCTATTCCTACCAATTTCACACTATTTCTTCTCTCTCAAAAATTTATTTTGCTCTAAATTGCTCTTATTAATTATTTATATATTTTATTATTCCAATTACGTTTTTTATATTTCTCAAAGTTATTTTTTGCAATTACATTTTTCAAATTTCTTCTACTTTTTTACTATAGTTTAATTTAGTTATTTTGTTATTTCATTACATTTAATAAAATTTAATGAGATTTTTTTTAATTTTATTTAAAATTATGTGATGTAATTACTAGTAGAATAATTAATTTGTTTGGAAATTATTAAAAAAATCTTTGGAATACAATGTATTATTGGTACTATAATTAATTATTGAATATAACAAAATTTACAAACCGAAAAAAAATTGACGGGATAAAATAGCGGATTAAAAATAAAATTT
>CAODLS013124631.1:0-10462 GCA_948243855.1 Flueggea neowawraea | reverse complement strand
ATGATAAGAAATGTTGGGAAAGCAAGGACAAGGCCAGAGAAATGATCTGAGAGTGGGAGAGGGTGAAAATGATGAGTGACAGATGAAGGTCGGGTGAGGGGTGCTTATGTAGACAGACGGACCGAAACGCACCGTTCCGCTTAAATACAAGGCCAACGTATGTTATACTCCCAGACAATGTATGTTGTCAACCTTCTACGTACGTTGCACCATATACTGTGCACGTAGACGGGGTCATGTTTACATCCCAAAACTTTGCATTCCCCAAAATCCATGATCAACGTACATCATACCAACCTCAACGTACGTTGTGCTTGATCAACGTGCATAGACTTCCTTCTGCGTACATTGACGGCCAACACCGCTCACGGTTCATTCACAAATCATGCTTTACGTGCACAAAACTCCCTACAACGCACGTAGATAGCTCGAAACACCCTCAAACCAACCTGAATCACACTCAACTTGCGTAGATACTCCTTCTATGCACGTAGATGGCTTCCAGCAAGCTCTACGTGCGTAATTTCACTCCTCAAATGTGCTCCTAACTTCAAATTATGAATCCCATCACTCCCGGGACTTAACCACACCCAAACTTTCATGGATAATACTCTTAAACATTCTCAAACATCTCCAAACACCCAACATTACCTAAAAATTTCCAAGAACCAAATTGGAACTGAACTAAGATTATTCAAAATCGAATGACGTTCTACCAAAGACCTTGTCAGAATTGGTTGGAAAGCTACAGAGGATTGATCGGAAAGGGACCGGATATTAAAAATATCCATAATTATTTTCTAACAATGATGCTATAATTATTATTTAACTTTTGAAGGCGAATTCTTGACTTTGGATGTGGGATAGATGAATATTCCAAAAATACCGGTCTGAAAGGATCGTCTAAGTAGTATATTACCCATTTGGTTGAGATTTTTCTTTTAATTTTTAATTTTAAAGTACCTTTATCATCACAGTGTGATACAAATATTTATTTATTGGTCACCTGAGATAATACAAAGAGATGAATGGTTGCACAGCTCATGGGATAAAATTTCCAAATTAATTATTTAAATTCAAAATAATTTGGAAATTAGTGTCCAATTCAATAAATTTTATGTGATTTTTTTTCAGGTATGATGTATAGATTGTTGGAGTTCTATATCTAAAGCTCCTTTTTGGCAAGCCTATGGTATTCAAAATCTCCTCTTAATCTCAAGGCTCCCTTTGTCATGAAGTCATTGGAGTTTGACTCTTTAAGAAAGAAAATTATGTACAACTGCCTTATTTTGTAGTTTTGTTATGATTCACAAGTCAATAGTAATATAAATTAATTTCACTCTCTTTTAAATAGAGATGTAAAATTGGAATCAGAACCTGCAAACTGGATCAGAACTGGACCAGTCAAAATCGGTTAAAATTGGAACTGAACTGAAATTGAAACCAGCAGACCAAAACCAGAGGGTTACGATTTTGGTTTAGGTTTCGGTCTCATCCCTATACAAACCGTCAAACCACCGGTTCAACCGGCGATTGGAAACTCTGGTTTCTAGCCGTTGGAACCGCTGGTTTCTAGCCGATCGAATCGGCGATTCCAACGGTCATTTCTCGTCTTTTTATTTTTTTTTCAATTCTATAAATACTATCACCCTATTCCTATCAATTTTACACAATTTATTATCTCTCCATCTCAATCTCTTCTACACTCTCATTTTTTCAAAAATTCATTTTGCTCTAAACTGCTCTTATTAATTATTATATATTTTATTATTGTAATTACGTTTTCTATATTTCTCAAAGTTATTTTTACAATTACATTTTTCAAATTCCTTCTAATTTTTTGCTATTGTTTACTTTAGTTATTTTATTACATTTAATTAATATTTGCATATTTATTTAGAGTAATGAAAAATTTTGATAAAAATAGAAATTTTGAAAGTAATGAAGTTGAAAATCTTCATACTCAAGAAATTCAAACTCAACCAATTTCCAATCCCACCCGATGAGATAATGGGAGAGCGGAAGAAAGAATTTTTAGTTCCGATATTTTTAAAATTTATTTTAAAAAAATCTCTAATTGTGACAAAAAATTTAAATTTTTTTGTAATTATTGTCCGCAGGAATATTCATTCAAACATGGAGAGGGTATGGAACATTTCAAAAACATATAATAAACAAGCATCCGAAAAAAGTGGTAATAACGAAAGGACAAACGCAACTAACCGAGTTTGTTTCTTCTTCTTCCAAACTTAATTTATTTTGTTATAATCATAATAAATCTAGTATGAATTTTTCCCAAATGGTTCATGTTGATCATTTATCTTTTAGTTTTTCTAAAAAATTGGGATTTAATAAATGAGTTAAAGAACATTTTCAATCGGTTTATAAACTAATTACTAGATATTTAGTTAGAAAAATTTGCTTAAATTGTATAAAAACAAAAAAAAATAGTAAATTATTTTCAATCAAATGGTATACATGTTTCTATTTGTTCCGATATTTGGAGTGATCATACTTTGACACATTCATATATGGGCATTACATGTCATTAGATTGATGAGAACTTTATTTTACAAAAAAGAGTTTTAGCATAAAGATATTTTGATGAATCTCATTCTGAATTAAATATTTGTAGATTAATTCATAATATTTTAGAAGAATATAGGTTGGTTAATAGATTTTTTTTCAATTTCATTTGATAATGAATCGGCTAATAATATTTGTGTTAATGATTTAAAAAATATTTGTCAACAAAATTTTGATAGAGGATTTTTTCATATACTATGTATTTGTTATATTTTAAATTTATGTGTTCAAGATAGTTTACAAGTAATGAATGTATATATTAAACCAATTAAAAATGTTATTTTTTATATGTGGATTCGCCCTAGAACCTAATAAGAGTGGACAAATTTTTATATTCAAAATAGTAAATAACCAAAACGAACTTCTTCTTTACAGCAACGCATTGGCAAATTACCTAGCGTTGTACATAATTAAACTCTTATATCAAAAATGAAAACAAATTTCTTTAGATAAAACATTCATAGAATTTGATGATTATCTCAGGATTCTAAGAGATTGCAGAATGTTAATCAAGGTGATTGAAGTTTTTGTTAGAGATTGTTCCATTTTCATTTGTAACAGATTTGTGCCACGTGAGCTACTTCTTCTAGCTGCTATATATAGATAGATTATAACTCAAATGAAATTAATGAAAACTCTTTCAGATTTTCTGAATCTTATGAGATTAGTCTCATTTAGATTAAAAGGGTGTACATTTTTCATGCAATAAGACTTGATGGTTTACATTCGCAACAGTTCTTATTAATTTTTCCAAGTCAACCAATAATTTTTCAATTATAAAAAACAAATTAAATAATGAGCATAAGTAACCACAACTTGTAAAGTCAGAAATGTGATGGTCAATGTACATAATTTGGTCGCAAAATCTGGTGGGGAAGAAAGACTTTTGCATTAAACAGTTCTTTAATCAACACCCAACAAGGAAAGTATTCAATTGTTAGTTCCAGACTTCTTGCCACTTCTAAATAGAAAATAATGAACAATAATGATCTTGCAAATATTTATCTCATTCAGCAGCCTCCAATAATGTGACAGATGGCTGAAGCCAGTCTGCCGAAATCCGAATGGATAATGTACAATAATGTCTTCCTTAGCGATGCACAATAATATTTATCTCTATTTACCGCATAATTTTATAATTATTGTAAAAGGAAATGAAATTATGTAAGAAGGAAAGATTTGAGTAAATCATGAAAAAGAAAAAATTGAAATGTAAATCAAGGCCTAATGGGGAAGCAAATTACAGCAGATTTTGGAAGGTGCTAAGAGTACTTGTCATCCAAGAAACAAGCTACAGAAAATTTGGATCCAAGGGAGTTGTCCCTTGCAGAAGAAATGAAGCTGCAAAATCGAGAAAGTTAAGGAAGTCTCCAACCAATCAAAAGTTTGATTCCATGATTGTAGGGATGTCAACATGGATTAATTAGCAAGAATTTCATGATGAAAACAGTATAAAAGGAGCACATGAACATGAAAAAGGGACACACATCTCTCCTCTCAATAATACAAAACTTTTTATGGGTTAATTTATATTTTTTATTTATTTTTTAACTTTAGTTATTTTTTATTTTTTATTATATTTTTTTCTATTAAGTTTTTGTACTCAATTCTATTTACAATAAAAATTTTATTTTATTATTGTATTTTTGTTAGTGTTTTTAAAAAATTAAAAGACTCAAAACAACAAGTTAGTCAATTTGCTCATTTTTCAATCATTTGATAAGAAATCAAGATTTCGAGTGCAATTTTCATTCTCTCATTCGATTTTGAAACACTTTAATTTTTTCGCACTTGCAATCACACCAAATTCATCAAAGGGCAGAATTGCCTTCTCAATTTCTCACAAAGAAAAAATGGGGAACAATCTCATTCAGCAGCCTCCAATAAATATAATGTACAATAACGTCTTCCTAAGCGATGTTCGTATCTATAGCCATTTCTGATTTGAAACTCAGTCCCTAAAATAAACGGCAATTTTATAGGGGAAATTACACACTTCGCGACCAAAAATGTCAAATTTGAAGATGGCAAGAGCGAAAACAATTTCACAAAATACAACAAACAATTTGTCTTCCTTCTTTTCGTTTATTCTGGTCTTGTTTTTTTCTCACATCAATCAACTCAACAAATAGATCGCAGAAACTACCGCAGTCAGGCAAAAGAAACAAAGAAACTTCTCTTCGGTTTGGTTGTTAGTTTTAAAAATCGAATTAATCAAAAAACTAAACAAACCGCGAGTAAAAAGACTTATTCAACCAAGTTAACCAAGAAAACCTAAAGGCCTTGAGACGTGCCCAACTGCCACTTGGTCTAGGGCACTTTGCTCTCCAGATGTGCAGTTCAGAAAACTTAAGTTATAAGTGATCAAATCTAAAATTAAAGTAAAACACTTGTTTACTAATACAGAGTATCTAACTATTTGAATAGAGGAGTGGAATAGTGCTTTCCAGTTTATTTGTCTACTGCCAATATATGCAAAAATTTTAGGTATTAAGAATTTAGAGTTAAGTACACCAATTATGTAACAATATACAATTTTTCAATGCGTAGTGATTATTATATTTACATTTTTTAAATTATACATCGGATTGTTTAAAGTATTCTTAATATTTTAAAATTTTACTAATTGAAAAACTGAAATAATTGATTTTAAAAAACTCAAATAAATTCCAAATTTGCAACTTCTCATCTCCAAGCATTAATATATAAGCAACATCTGATTTCAAAAGAATAGAATTAGTACATAACCATGAATTAATTTAGTAAGTTTGATAATTACTATACAGTTTTAGATTTCCAAAAATAAAAAGAAAATAAATTAACCATACATTTTAACATTTTAAACCGTATTCATGTCAACATGAAAATAGAGTTAATTATGCCCAATGCAAATAAAATATTGATTTTGACAAATAAATGTATATAATTTTAATTTTTACAAATAAAAACACGCTCAAACTTTTGTTGACAAATGTTACTTTTTTTTGAAACTTATTTTGAAAAATGCTAGATCTAGAAACCTTTGGAAACTTTGGAGACATTTTAAAGTAAAGTGATTTCTACATTTCGAGACCTTTATAGACTTTCTAAGACTTTTAGAGGTTTTTGAAGACTTTTTGAAGTTTGTATTTTTGTGAGAAATTTTACACGTATTTCCATTTGAGAGTATTTGTTTGGAGTAAGACTATTTGTCAAAATCAGTATTTTATTTTTGAATAAAAGTGTGATTTCCCCTGAAAATTTTTTGGCCAGGCTTAAGGGCAACCCATTCTTGCCTTTTCTTAAATTCAGCCTGAAATTGTAGTGATTGTATGGGTGCAATATTTTTATTATTTTCTTAAAAAAATATGTGTCTGTGTCTCTTTACGTTGCTCGTCAGTCGTGTAATACTCTGTCGGATTCCGATAGGATTTTCTATAGCTTTTTGTTCTGTCCTGATTTGATAGCAAGGATATTGGGAGTATTGACTGATGATCTTGAGGTATGATGATGTTGATTAAATGTTGAAGGTGTTTCATGATGCTAAATATGCATGGTTGAGTGTTGTTAAGCATCAGAAATGGTCTGACGCTCGTTGGAAGTGAGAGACCTCAAGTATGGGAACTGAAGTGCTGAAGATGTACGTTGTGATTTATGAAGACTTACATTTCCAGGTTATCAAGACGTACGTTGCACTTTTGCAAGACGTACGTTATCTGAGGTGTAGATGATTAATGTACGTTGTCAATCTTCAACGTACATCGCTAGGCGTTTTCTGCAATCCGAGGCTACTGGAAGCTATCCAACGTACTTCTTGACTTTGGGGACGTACGTTGTGATGGTCCAAGACGTACGTTGTGCATAAAATAATGTACGTTGCCTTTGAAATTGCTGAAACTGTGCGTGTTGATCTGCAGCTATTTAAAATACCCAAAAACTCGACTCTTCATCATTTTCACAACAATTTTCACCCAAATCTCTCTCAAATCGTCTGAAACTCTTAATCATTGTTCCCCCATCATTCCTAATTATTTTCTGAGTTAAGATTACATCTTTTTCTCGGTGATTAACTCATTTTCATGCCTTGATTTTCGGATTGTTCATTTGGCCGAATTTCTCTAGGGTTCCAATTTTTGGATGAGTTTTGCTGTAATCAGGTTAGAGAATGTTATAATAGGCTAGATCAAACTTGAATGAACATGATTCAAGCCTTGAATCAATAAATTTGATGAGTTTTTGGAAGAACTAGGGTTAGGTTCGGTTTTGATGATTTTTGAGACGATTTTGAGTTTGTTTGATGGAATTGTTGGTTGATTTATGTTCATGAGATTTTTTTGAGGCAATATTGACCAATTGGAACATCGGGTATTGATAGGAACGTGATTTTGATATTTTTGATATAATAACTTTGTTTAGATTAGTTTTGTAAATTTTTGAAAAGTTTGTTGTAAATTTTTGAAAAGTTTGAGTTAGATTTGTAATTTTTCTGAAAGTGATTAACTGATTCATAATTTTTGAAAATATGGGTTTAGATTTGTAATTTCAAGAAAGTTGAGGTCTAGATTTGTAATTTTAGAAAAGTTGGAGACCGAATGAAATTTTAGTCGCGAAATCTGAAAGTCGGGGTTTCTGGGTTAGATCTTCGACCAAAATAGGTTTTTCGTCGTCGGAAGAATGTTTGCATCTGCATTTGTATATCATGCATTCGGTACCGCCATAGTACCAATATTTCTTTCTGATAATTATTATGTCTGCATCTGTTCCAGCTTTCTGTTCCTGTCAATATGATCAACCACTTGCTAGTGGTATTTGACTGGATCATTAACATTAGATACTAGGTGAGTGAAATGACAGCTTCAGACACATATGATGTTTCTTCTAAGCTATATTATTTTTGATATGTCTGAACCTTTGCATGTAATCTGGAATTACTAAAGGATCAAAAAATTCTAAAATTTGGCTTTGTTATGTTTATTATGTTTTGTAATAAATATTACTAATGGAAAATCTACTCTGAAATTTATTATGTTTTGTAATAAATATTTCGTTTGAACTTTTGATGGCTTTGAAATAAATATTATGCTTTAATATTTATTATGGTTTTGTTAATAAACCCTCTATTTTGAATTTTAAGATAATTGTTATTTAGAAAATATTATGTCTGGATTTAAAAATATTTCCTAAACAGGTATTTGTTTTTTGGATTAAATGAATTTTCAGAATAAATACTCTTTTTAATATTTTGAGACATTTTCGCTAATAAATGTTTCAGTTGAACGTTTGTCATATTTGGTGAACAAGATGTATGTTCGGCATGTTGCCTGTTTGGATGTTTTTAAATAAATATTTGTGTACGTATTGGATAAAGTATTTCGATATGAGACACCTTTGTTACGGGGATAAACGTAACCTTTGGTACCAATGTTTATGCTCAGTTACTAGGGTAGGTGGTAACAGTGTGTAGCTCATCGTACACACGATTATACTCAGTAACTAAAGTAGATGGTAACCCGTGTGTCTAGCTAACACACGTGACTATATGTTTCTAGTGGCGAAGGTCCACGTATGTTTTTAGTGGCGGTGTCCACATATGATATAGTGGCGAAGTTCCCGTATGATCCTGATTCTAGATTTTGATATTGTTCCCATATCAGATTGTTTTGTCACAAAATTTTAGTGAGCCTGTGTTATTGGTCATTCTCCCGTAGTGTATTGTTCTGTAGTCTGACAAGGTATATCTAGCTGGAGTACGGGGACTGCAATGCTCGCGGATGTACTTAGATCAGTATATGCTTTGTTACAGCCTTGAGACCCTTAGGGTGGATGTAGTATTATTTAGAGCACCTAAGGCTGTCAGCTGTTAGCCCTTTTGAGTCGGGTACTATTTGGACTCCTAAGGTTGCTAGTTTATTTTGATCTGATCTATTTAGCGCAGTTCTAATGTAGTATGGGTGTATGATCGATGATCATCAGCGTTGTTCATCATTTGACATGATATCTGCATTGCATGATTTTTTTGTCTGAAAATATTACGAAATTTCTATCTGAAAACAATTATGGAACTTCTGTTTGAAAATATTCGAACGACTTCTATCTGAAAATATTTTAGTACTTATTGCTAAAAATATTTTGGGAAAACGTATTTCTCTGTAAATACTTTAAAAAAATAAAAGTGAGTTTTTGGTAACATTTTGAAAGGAAATATTTTTCGCTATTTCATACTCTGAAACTAAATAATTTATCTGAGAAAATTTTGTAAATAATAAGTACAACTATTTGTTGTCTGCCTTAGTTGTGAACGATTTCAAAATGAATTTTGAAACTACTATTCTGTATTGAGAGTGTCTACATACATATACTTATATATGTATGCGATATTTTCAAACGTTTTCAAACAGTTTACGTGAGACCTGACGCCGCTCTGGAGTGTCGTTTCCTCACTAGGATTCTTAATCATTTCTTTGTCTATTTTCCTGTATTCTTATTCCAGGTGATTTTGGTTGATTGCTGTCTATTAGCATTCAACACCCGGTGAGACATTTTGCAGTTGCAATCAATATCCCTTTGTTTGGGCCCAATTGATTATTTTGATTAGTTGCCTCACACCGGTTCACTTATAAGTGTTTGACTCTATATAATTATTTGGTATTTAAATTTTATTTCTAATTGATAATAATTTTATTATTATGGAAACATATGTTTTAAAGAGGTTTGGATTTCTAATTTTATTGATAACTTTTTAAATGGTTTGGTATTGTTTGAAGTAAAATTAGTTTTAGTTCTATTATCCGAGGCTTATACGAGATGAGCCAGGTTCTCATAGACGGTTCGCCTCGTATGCCGGTCATAGTCCAAAAACGGGTCGTGACAAGTCGTCACCACCCCATACAAACTGTCACTCGTCACTCCTTAATCGTCACCGCCCGACGTACACTTTTCCTCACATCCAACACTGTGGAAGTTTTTTTGGCTATGCAACTTGATTTTTGCCGTGATTTCTACAAGTTTTGATATTCTTTTAACTACATTGTTATGGACACCTCTTAACAATTTCATTTTAACTATACTTCTCTACTATGGACCGTTTATTAATATTTAATATGCTTAAATATTAATCATGTCTTAATTTTTAATTTTAATATCAGAGAAAAAAGAGCCGGATATGTGTGATTTAGACGATGAAATTGATCTTTAGAGTTTGCTTAATAGGCTTATGTAATGATTTTTATACTTGCACATCAAGCAACATGACTTGTTTTTTCTTAGACCAAAATCAGACTGTTTCTTCAAATTTTTCCTTCTTTTCTTCTTTTTTCTTCATGAAAAAAAGCCCGTGATATAGGATGGTGATTGTTATTAACATTTGACAAGTGCAACCGTGTGGTCACAAAGTTTGGTTGGAGAGTCTTGGCCCAATTTGAAACTTATTTTTAATACGTTTAAATGTCTGTGCAACTGTGTTTCTTGAAGGATTTTTGTTGGGTTGGATGCCAAAAGTCTATCGGGTTCAAGATGTCTATAACTTCTTTCCAAATGATGCTTTCTCCTTGGAGAGTCTGGATCACCTTTAAAGACGTTGGCCCAATTTGAAACTTATTTTTAATACGTTTAAATGTCTGTGCAACTGTGTTTCCTGAAGGACCTTTGTTGGGTCGGATGTCAAAAGTCTATTGGGTTCAAGAGGTCTATAACTTCTTTCCAAAAGATGCTTGCACCATGGAGAGTCTGGATCACCTTTAAAGAGGTGGGTGACTTATAAAAATACCAAAAACAACAAAAGGAAACACAATAGTAACTCAAGGAATGCCAATGCATTGTCCTTAAGGATTTTTTTGTAATACCCCGTACATTTTTTTAAAAGTATTTTCGGATAATTATATTTGAATAATTTGGAATA
>CAODLS013124537.1:0-23016 GCA_948243855.1 Flueggea neowawraea | reverse complement strand
GATACCAGTGAGGTGCATTTGGTTAGTGACGCCCTTTTGATAGGGCTCTTATGTTTATGATGTTAGAGCTCTGCACCGGGATATTGTCGGGTTATTGGGTTACCTTTACACTTTGATGTATTTTGGATTTATTATGATATTCATACATATGTTTTGAATATTTAATAAATGATATATGTTGATTCTATCTTATGTTTTAAATAATAAATGTTTTGATTAAATAAATATTTTAATCAATTAAAATTGGGAGTAAGTTATGAACCATGAGGCTTGTGCGAGATACGGTTCGCCTCGTACGCCTGTCACGGGCTAACTACGGGTCGTGACACTTAGCTTGATAGTTTTGAATCCACTAAACAATCTCCTCACTTCACATGCGAAAGGAAGCCTGATCGGGTTTATCGCAAGCGTATAATAATCGATGTAGTTCTAACAAGAAATATTCCTCAAATTATTGTATCCATAAGGAACGAGTCTAATTTTAATCAAATAATAAAGTAAAAATAAATAAAAACATCAAATTATTATTTTTTTTAGGAATTTTGTAAATAAACGCAAACAAGAAGTTAAAACAAGTCCTCTGGTGTCTCCCGATCTGATCTACTCTCCCTTTATAGAAATATTCTTGTTTACTTGTTCTTTTTGCGTTTTACTTTTGCGAGATGAAATATGATTAATGCATGAATGTGCGCGCCTCGTGGTCGGAAAAGAGGAACATCGTGAAAGAAAAGGTTACTAAATAATCTCATTCCACCAATTTTGTTCATACCAAGAAATATTATATCTTCTTTAAAAGAATTTTATGTTTTGAAAGACTTAAATTTATGACTTTATACAACTTCTTCAATCCTCAGATGTATTTATTAAATTTAAGGATCTTACATCTTGTATATTAACATAACGAAAATAAGGTTTACTGCATTTTCTTCTTTTTTTCCGTGCAAATTGTATCTTTGTACTAATTATAAGCCTTGGCTTTGAGTACAACTAATTTTAATTTGGTAAATTTATAAAGTTGTTTTTTTACTTTTCTTTTTTTTTACCATGGCTATTTTTTTACTTTTCATTATGATGGATATTGATACTATAAAAAAAAGGTTTCATTGTCTTCTTGTTTAAGTGCAAACATCCTGATTTGTTTACTCAGGCTATAATGTTTTTAGATGTCTTGAGACACTATTTACACGGATTTAGATGTTTTATATTTTATTTTTTTCTTTTTTGATGGGGTTTTATTTTGATTTTCGCCAATCCATTACTTTGTGGATTTATCGATCAAAAAAATTACTACTTATAAAAAAAAGAACTCTACAATCAAGAGTTTAAATTGCCAAATTCCCAACAATTACAAGCATGTGGGCATATTTTTTTATATTTATTTATTTAACTTTTTTTTCTTGACAAGCCACTTTATTTATTCTTATCAAAAATTGAATTTATAATCTCTTAAAGCTAAAATTTATTTTGATATCAAGCTCATTGGTATTATTTTGTGCATAATATATTCTATTATATTAATTTAATTAGTATTATAATTTTAAAAATATTTTAACCTTCTTATTTTTTCACTATATACTCTTATCAAATTTATGTTTCAATCTGCTTTTTCATGTGCAAAATTTATATATCAAGCAGAATTTTCATTCCATTATAAAAATGTCTTTCAGTAGAATCATTGATAAACATAAAAACGAAAAATTATAAAAATGTAATGCATGGGTTTGGGTGAACAATTAAATGCAAGTGTGAATTCGTGTGTACGCTTAGGGAGCATATAGGGTGGTCATAGGGACATCCCGAGGATGTGGTAGATGAGGCCGTGCTCAATAAGTAAAAGGGACAGCTGGCGGATGAATTTATTTTGTTTTATGCATTTTTTTAAGCCTAGCATGTGCCAATTTTTATGTTTATGCTCATTAATGGCAAAGCTATTTATTAATGTACTAAAATCGACTATCGCAAGAGATTGAGAGTTAAATTTTCAGCAAAAGTATATCAAATGACATATTAAAGAAATTCTATAACAAATTAATAGTGAGATAAAATTGATTAGTAAGATCATTTCTAATAATATCTTTATTTTAAAGAGTTAAAATATATTATTTAATTTAATTTTTTTACTATTTATTTAAAAATTTGAATCCAATCTATTTTTTTATCTCGTTTATTAATATTTTATTAAAATATAACAAATTTAAATTCTCATTTTTTGTTATATAACAATAAAATATTAATAAATAAAATAAAAAAGTAGACCAAATTTAAATTTTTAAATAAATAATAAAAAAAATTAAATTAAATAATATATTTTAGATTTCAAAAATAGAGATATTGGAGATGCAAGTATCAATTTGTGTGTATACTCTTTGATACATATTTTAGTGATAATAAACGTTTAAAAAAAATTAAAATTCTTGCAAACCTTTTTTTTATTCTCTCCAACACTAGATTGAAAATGATGTCGTGTAAAATAAATAAAACTTATATGCTATCAAAGTAGATGATAACAAAAAAAAAAAAGAAAAGAGAGATTTACTGATGCTTCGATAAGAAATCCACCAGAAGTAAATAATTATTAAATGTAACTAACTACTATAAGTATTCTTTTATGGGATGATTTTCGTTTTTTACACGGCCTCAACTCATCCACAGAAAGAAACCGAGAAACTCACCCACGCGGATGCTACGACCCTACCACTGGGCCATTTGTGCTGTCGCTTTATGGGATGATTTTTGCATGACTAATTAAATTGCTCATAATTTTTTAAAAAAAAAAACACCTACTTAAAAAAAAAAGATAAAAAAACGACCAACCTACTTAGAATTGTTAAATATAACTCTCCATTGACTGTTGATGTTAAGTTTAATTTTATTTACGCCCTAATTGAATAATGATTTCAAAACAAAATTTAACAGAATTTACCCTTTTTTAATTTATATTTTTTAAGAAAAAGTTCAATTTTGATTTTTATTTCAACCTTTTACATTTGCAATTTTACTTGCAACAGGAAGCAACCACAAATTTTATAAGAGGAAATTGAAAAAGTAGCAATATGCAAAGGTTTTACTCCCTCTGTCCCATCTATATTATAAAAAAAAAATAAATACATTTTCATAATAATTTAACAGTTTTGACATTTAATAATTTATGCTAATAAATTATGATTGGCTTTTATGCTAATAAATTAAAATTTTCATTAAAAAAAGGACTGACAACAAGACAACCACAATCACGGAAAATTTTTATTAGAATTAACTTTTCATTTTAATAAATCAAAAGACTTATTAGAGAAAAACTTTAAAAAAAAAAAAAGCGCAAATCTCGATTTTTATTGTTAACTCGTATCCATATTCTTTCCAAGAAAGGGGGGGAAATAAGAGAATCACATCCATGCCTGTGCAGATATAATAGAAAAACTTTCAGGAGGAAAAAAAAAGGTTAGAAGCATCGTTATGAAATAGATTTCGAGATGTTCTGGTTTTTCAAACTGAATATAATAACAAAGCTAATTACAATACTTTCTCCATTCACCAATATGGCTACTAAATCACCTAAGATTATTGCTTTTGAAACTTTATTTTCTATCTAAAGAAATCACATTTCAATTATCCTTACCCTCTTTTGTTCCCCATCATTGCTCCAAATCCATTAGACTATTCTGTAACTTCAATGAAGCCGTGTAAGCTTCAATGCTTGACACTTTTCAGATCTCTCAATATCTGGACACCAAAGACTCGTGTCAGATCCAATTGCCCGAAATATTGAGCCACTGAGCACCTACTACGTGCACAAAGAGAGGAACGCGTAAGTTGCATCATTTTAGCGTTGGAAGCAATTGTTTGTCAACGTAATGCACACATATTATAGCGGGAACTCCTTCTGAAGGACATCGAGATTACGAGAATCACAAGCTTCCATCATGTCGTTCCTAGAAGCACAGCTGAAAAGAGGCAATTTTCAAAAAGCTTGATCAGGCATGAACTGATTGAAATAGGAGTATAAATGATATCTCATGGTTCACCAACATACCTTAAGGAAATCCTCAAGTATTGCCACGCATTATCTGCCTTGGGATTCATAGCAAGTGCACGAACGTAATAACGAATTGACTCCTCATGCAAACCCTAAAGGCATGGGAAAGGTTTGCATGCATTAGTAGAAAGAAATGCACAAATTGAAATGAGAAACTAGAAGATAAAGATCTGCATTTGTATCAACAACTGCAGTTTTAAATTGCCACATCAACGCTTTAAGAGCAACATTACTGAAAATGATCATAACCTCATTGCAGGATATATCCTATTCACCAAAAGTAAATCATAAATATATTACAGTAAACTGACTCCCCATTCATACGCACTGTTTCTCTAATCCTGCACTAAGAGTGATGATAAGATGGCTCTTGCCATCAACAACATTAGATCTTGTTTCGGAAATACATCTATTTTCTGCATACAAATCAGAAGAAACTCCTTTAAGAATACTTTGCGCACATTGCACCAAACTGATACTTCCTCATTCCAACTGTTTCTCTAATCCTTATTAACTCACTGCATTTGAAGTGACATTAAGATGACTGTGTCGTCATCATCAAATCTCAAATCTTCTTTCTGTAATGATACCAAGGTAATGCTAATAACTAATATACATCTATTAATTGGATACAAATTAAAAGAAACTCATTTGTGATCACGTGGCACAGAGAATAAATGCGTGCTCATATAAGAATGACTATAAGCTCAGATCTGGTTTTGTAAAAAGTCAATGGAAGAAAATAGATCTAAGTAAAACCTGGTTGGCATAACTGATTCCCATATTTGCCCATGCACGAACATAGTTAGGCTTCAAATCAAGAGCCTGCAAAATCATACATAGAATGGAAGTTTAACCAGGACACTAAGAATGGTATTTTGATAAAACAAAGTATTGGTTCCATGTGTGAACCGCTGCTACATTGGTAAAACTAATCATGTGCTCATATTCATACAACATAAAGCAATTAAGAAACAAACCATCCCTCCACCACAATCCAAGAAATAAATAAATAAAAAAGAAAAATTATGGAGAAAAAAAATATAGAAACACAGCCTATCCCAATCAGATGTCATATTGCAGGCTTTTCCAGACAACATAGACTTCAGGGATCAATTATTGAAAGTGGAAAGTGTAGAGCTGCTAAAATACTAAAATAGATCTTATCAAACCTCCCAAAAGAAAGAATCTGGATACGAAAAAGAGAATCTTAATCAACTGATAAGCAATTAAAACTCAGATACGGAGAACTTGAGTGTCAACATATCAAATCAATTATGGCATCTAAAAGATACGAAACTATTTCTTGCAACAAGTAACATATAACTATTTCTTGGAACAAGTGCATATCTTTGCAACAAAAAGCAAAAACTTATACAAGATGTCAAATTTCAGAGAAGGAAAAGACAGTTGTTTGCAATTGCATTAACATATACCTGCTGATAAGCAAATATAGCATCAGCACTCTGAACACTGTTGGCTTGTGTTGCACCAAGCTTGTTCCAAAGAGAGTAATCTTGTGGCTTGAGCTTCAAAGCTGTTTGAAAGGACTCAATGGCTTTGTCATATTCTCTGGATAAATTGTACAGGACTCCAAGTACTATGTGGACATCAGCATCCTCAGGTGACATCTGAGCAGCTTCATTGAATATTCTAGCAACCTAGGGGGGGAGAGAGAGTTTGGTATCAAATAAATTCGGATTAAACGAAATGAAATGAAATGTACAAGAAAGTAACAGGTTAACTCGTTCTGTAAAACATAAATCAATACAAATCAATCATAATTATCCATGAATTTGAGCATTCATGTTCCTAAGCAATCAAGGTAGTGAAGCTGTTAGATTATTATTTTCATGATGAGTAGTGCTTTTATATGTCATTTGTCTTATTTCAATTACATTCCTATTTCAGTAGTCTAGTTTTATTGCTATTGTATTCCTATTTTAGCTAGATTCCTATTTTGATTGATTCATAAACCAGAATATAAGCCTGTATCAATATGAAGTTTCAAAATTGAAAAGCATGATTTTTTTTGAAGCGGAAAAGCATGAATATTGCTTCTACTTATTTTGTTAAATGTACAGTTATCTCTCAACTAGCCCTAAAACACATTAAAAATAATTTCAGCTTGGGGAGAAAATTTTCATGTAAATTGAGATCGACCTATGAAGACTAGATCCTAATCACCAATCGTCAAATCCACAACAAATGCCCTTAAGGGTGAGGCGTTGTTGGAAGCTTCTGAATTTGATATATGCAAAGATCAAACTTCAAAACCTTACAATTTTCTGTTTTATTAAAAACAACAGACTTTCCAAAATGAGAACTTACATCAGCATAATACAACGAATCAGCAAGTTCGGGAGGAGCAAGTGCTCCATACTTTGGGTGATTACGTAACCATCCATACAGATATTTCAATGCAGTTGTCTGCTCCAACTCTGCAGTTTGAGTTCAAGGATTTTAGTTTCTACTCCTGAATTCAATATCTTGAAAACTATCAAATTCATATGAAATTTCTCATGCAAGAGAGGTAAGTTAAAACTCATGAAATGATTAAAAATAGTTTTCATAAAGCATAACAGTGGATATAGTGAAGTCAAACGTCACATGGAATAGTAACTGACCATTTGTATGGCTCACACCAAGAGCAAGAAGCACTTCAAGATTTGTTGGATCAGCCTCCTGAGCACGCATCATAGCTGCGATAGCCTGCATGGATATAAATTCCGTTCTATTTAAGTAATTACTAAACATCCAACTAACTGGACTCCATAAGAAAGCACAAGATCAAGCGTTGCTTTGAAAAACAAAACTAGAAAACTGGAAACCAACTTCATGCAATCTATTCTTATTTGCAAATGAGATGGCCCCAAGGTTTCACCATAAAGTGCAAAATTGAAATCAATTAAATTCAAACCAATCGAAAAAGAAAAATCATCTTCTAGTTTCCAGCACAACATAATTTTGGATCGTAATTGAGTGAAGGTCAAAACTTCTATGTGACATTGTTTGGAAACTTTGGGGGAAACGAGAAATCATGAATAACAAATAACCATATGCAAAACACATAACAACAACTGAAGAATCAATAAAAAAGTCATGGAATAACATGATATCAGAAAACTTGGTGGTTTCAATACAGTAGCAAAGATGACATGGGTTGTACTCAGTCATACCAAACTCGGTCCTTAGGATAAAAGCATTGACAAAGGCAGATTTACACAAAATAGGGGGTTTAAAATCTTCATTAAAAGTGGAGAAGAGAAAATAAAGATGGATTCAACTCTACATGGATTTTTACTATTCTAACTAACTGTGAGAGGCATAGGAAAAGGTCTAATATAAATGATTTGATGGGGAAAGTTTTCGTATTATTAATATTAAGCGAGAGACTGGAGAGCAGACATAGAACATTAGAAATAATGTAATTACAAGGACTTTGGAGGCTTCGGCAAGGGCAAACTTCATGGAGGAAAAGAATTAGAAAACAAGAAATCTGCAAGTGCTACTGTTGATAACCTTTTTTCCCAATATTCTTTTTTATTTTCACTGATAGGTTTAGAAGGAACCACTCTAAGGAGCACACTGAAAGAAACCAATGACATTGCATGAGACAGAGAACAAATTATAAACATTATAATATGATATATTAACAATAGAAACTTTGATAACCTGTTGATCATCATCATTCTCTGCATGTGCTATTCCCAATAGCCTCCATCCTTCAGCATTCTCAGGATTCTTCAAAACTTCAGCTTCTAATGCTAGCACTGCTTCACTCAGAAGCCCTTTGCGGAATAATTCTTGACCTTCTTTCAAGGGATTAGGGTGACCAACATATGGATTCATATCAGAGAACACGTACACTCCCCTATCTGAACGTTGCTTAGCAGCTGTTTGCTCAATTACAAACCTGTGAATTATTGCCACATATACATTAACACTAAAAGAAAAAGAAAAAAAAAAAAAGAAAATTCATTCCAGCAATCGCCATTACATCATTTGACAAAACAATTGACACTGGAAACAAAAATATAAGGTTATTGATATAATAAAGGAAAAACCTTAAAAGTTTTCACAATGATGTGATAATTCAAAACATAGTTCTCATAGCATACAGAAGGATAGATCTCTTGATCTGTTAGAAATAATTGTTAAGTAGAAGCTTGAACTTGGAACTGCACCATAAAAAACTTTAAAATTAATTGAAATGAATATAATGTTTTCATAGCATACAGGATATGATAATTCAAAACATTGTTCTCATAGCATGCAGGAGGATAGATCTCTTGATCTGTTAGAAATAATTTTTAAGTAGAAGCTTGAACTTGAAACTGCACTGTCAAAGACTTAAAATTTATTGAAATGAATAAAAAAATTTCCGCCCTCATGATTACTTATAATACTCCATAATCTGTCTAATCGTTTAAAGAAATGAAGAACGAAATTGAAAAGTTGTCCTATAGCACAGGAGTAAAAAGCTTTCAGACAAAGAAACAGAATGCTTGTGCACAAGCTAATAGATGATGAAGGAAAATGGTAAAACATAATAAGGATCATTTATCAAATATGAAATCATCAATGCTGTAAATTTTCCATAGAGAAGAGTCAGTTGTACTCACTCGTCATAGGCATTTGCCCAATTATCTTCTGAACTCTCCCCGAATGCACCTTCACCAACTTGCTGGCTAAATTCTTCTGCCCAGTCATTAACATTCAACTTTGAGAATGCATTTACCCATTGATCATCAACAGAGCCATTTAGCCCTCTTTCAGCAGCAAACTCATTTGCCCATTGATCAGGTCCACGAGAAATCTGACACACAAATTTATAAATGAATGTTTATAAATATAAGTATAACAAGAAAAAGTAAGAAAGAACGCAATATACAAGTTGTTTAACTAAATTACAGAATAATTTTGATCAACAATGAAAAATTGACCAATGCATAAAAGTTGGCAATAGGTAAGTTCAATTTTACTGAAATATTTCAGCAGATAAATTTTTTAGTTTTTGCTTTCAGAAAATCTAAACATACACCATCACGAGCATATTCATCAGCCCATGAAGGACCAGCAGAATACTGTTGTTGATATTCTGTTGCCCAATCCCCAGGCGCAGACAATTGAGCTGGCTTGACTTGATTATCATCAATAATAAGTTCACCACGACTCATCTTTGACACAAATTGAAGAAATTTTGAATTCTGCATACCCCACAAAATAAGATGAATACTAAGCGTAATTTGAAATGGAAATAAAGGAAATAAAAGATGAATGAATAACCCAATAAAATACTTTGCAAGTGAAAACTACAAAGTTTCCACATAATTACTTCAACTGCACGAAATAAAATAAGCATCCAGATCAGTTTTCCTTATTTAAGTACAATAAACTACAGAATAACCAAAGAGAATCTCCATCACAAACTAAATATAAGTACATCATATGAAACATACATATTTCTGAACTTGGACCAATTTAACAAAATGCATGGCATATTTCAAAATTTTTACTGGATTTGGAGCAAACGAAAAGCCAATTATAGCACCTCAAAGTCAATAAAATATTGCCTGACTGCACCTCATATTTAATATATAAGATACAATCACATTGACCAGACATACTTTAATTTAGCAGCTAAGAAATTGTAAATGGTGGCACAAGAATGCACATAATCTTGAGTAATGAAAACTAAAGCTACATTTTGACCAAATGATTCAATAATCGCAAGGACTGGAAGTTGCAAACACAACATGCAGTTAAACAATTTTGTGTTTGGCATGAACAGATTGGGTCAAAATTGGATCAGCCCATTCAGGCAAAGATGTCATCTTCAGGTTGAGCAAGCACATCTTTGCTTATGACTTGCCATCCTGGATTGTAAGCACTAAAATGACTATGATTTTTCAAAGCTAAATATGTTTATAAAGAACAAGTTCCATTAATTGATAAAAGATATGTTTTTTTCCTTTTCAAATCATGAATGTGACAAGTACAGGACACCAGCCATCACTTTTGATCCAAAATGAATGTATCAGATTGCTCCAATTTGCTCAAGCAGGCAATCTCCTCATCCTAAAATGCTTCCAAAAATTCTGATATAGGTGTTGTCCACTGATTAAAGGGTAAACAGTTATACGAATAGCAAGATAAGCATTAGCACACATACACACTCCAACAGCCACGCCACACACACAGACATATGCACATTCTTAATTGCACAGCTAATTTGTATTTTATAGACATTTGCAGCTTAGAAACAAACAAAAGCATATAACCTGTAATAAGAACATGCAAACCATATGGAAAGTGTAAGCAATACTAAAATATATAACCTGAAATTTAGGATCATTATTCTGAGATAAAGTGTGAGCAAGCATACGAGTCTGCTCCATTGCAGCCAAGGATTCCATATTTGCACCTCTCATTTGACCAACTGATGCCAACTGTTGTTCCTATCACCATATATAAATACAATAGTATCACATTAATGACATGTCCAATGACACAATATTAATGTGGAAGCATATGAAAAGCACAAAGTAACACATCAATCACACAGAAAAACAAGTCCAAAGAAATAACCATCAAGATTAACATAGTGAAGCAACAAAAGACGGGATAATTTACTAAAGAAAACACCCACAAAAATCTTAAGCTAAATAAACGAACGATAAAGGCCAAATTGAAAAGGTAAACAACTAAACCACTGGTGTTGTTTCATGGAAAAAAATTCAAAGATCAAAAAAACTATAGTGAAACAGTGAGACAGTAAACACAGCATTATCAGCAGAAACTGAAAGCAGAGAAGAATGCAAAACATTAATATTGAATATTTGTGCTCTAACAGCTTAAACTAGAAATCCCAGGCATGCATATATTCTAAAATTCCCACCTGCTCAAATTCAGAGGCCCAGCCATTTGCACCATGCTGCTGTTCAAATGAATGAGCCCATGCATCAGGATCGCCCCGATCTAACCTGTGTTGATTAAATTCCTCAGCCCATGCATCAGCAGGAGGGAGAGGTCTGAGAGTGTTTTGGGACTCATTCCAGTAATCCTCCAGTTCACGAAGTCTCCCTGGACAAGGCCCTTTGGCTCGGGCATCATTGTCAATATCTAATGAAGACAGCAAGGCATTTACCTGGGGATATAGCCAAATCAGGTCATGCTTATAGTTGTTCTTAGAAGGTTAAGATTGAGTCGAGCACAGAACTGGAAATGGAAATGGAATGAAATAATAACATAAATCAGTGGTTCGACAAAGAAAGAGCAATGAACCTGTGCATTAATAAAGGCTTCACTCTTATCTGCAAAAAAATGTCTTGCCATTATAGTACTCCGGTCACGTATGCATTGTTTGTCACCTTCAGACAAACTTAACATTGGAAGCGGGGTAGGATGAAAAGGGATTCCCCCATGGCTACTACCAACAAATGAGTGCAAAAAGTTTGACAACACTCTCTGGGGTGGTCCTACAATACATTAAGATATGCACCAAAAGATGTATTAGAATACTTTCCATGGTTTTATACTATGGTGCTTCCCCAAAACTAGACATAAAAAATGAAAGTAGTTCCATTTCTCACTGATAAACTGGATAGATACAGGCTTAAGGAAGATACTCTGAATTTTAATGACATTGTTATTGCTATGGCATTAGACTGTAAATACAGGAACCTCACTTGCTGCCATTTATATCAAACATTTTCCCCAAGCACAAAATCCAGCATGTTAATCCCTCAAAAGTTTTCTCCATCGTCAAATTTGCGATTCCATATTTTCTAAAACTTCATCATTCAAATTCATTTAAATGAAATTTTCAATAGTTTTTGCCTCTCCTTCAATTTGCTTCGCTTAGCCCCAAGTAATTCTCCAGATAAAATTACGAAATCAGCTTAGAAATTAACAGTTATAGCTTACCATCCAGTGTTGGTTGAAGCTGTGGACCCATGTGATCCAACAGAGGGATGTTGGCCGGAGGAGGAGCAACCTGAGGTTGCTGTATCTCATCCCAGGCATCTGCAAGCCCATCCTGATCTGCAGCACGAAAACCACGAAGAAATTCCGAGCCCTAACAACAACAATAATGATAAAATTTCCTTAAGTCATAATAAAGCAACAGAATTTCAACAACTATCAACTCCACCAACAATAACATACCTGAGCATTTGGATGAGAAAACGCCTGATCAAACTCTGACCCGGGAAGAGCTCTCAAGTGGTCTTCAGGCCCCTGGTAAAACTGTCCACCAGAACTTGTAGCCTTCGATGTTGGGATTTCCTTCAGCCTTTCCTGCTTACAATAAAAGCTCAAAAGGTCCCCAAATAAGCACATAAACCATTACAATTTTAAACTGCAACATACATCATGGATTATAAGTATTTAAAAATTAAAAACACATAAAGCACACTCAACTCGCAGAATTCAAATTTTAGGTAAAATCACAGAATTACAAACTTTCTATGTCATGCAATATTAAATCATCTTAATATATACAGCAGAATTCAAGTAAATCGCACTAAACACAACCACAGAAACCCACAAAAAAGCAAAATAATTAATCAGATCTTCAGCTTTTCTTGACAATGAAAAACGAAATCAGAGCTGCAAAAGAGGAAACTGGGAGCAAAAACTAGAACAAAACAGAAACCTTTAGCCGATGTAATTGCAAGTACTAAGGGAAGAGAAGGGCAAACCTGGGTTTTAGAAGAGGAACCAAGAAGAGAGTTCGCGAGAGCTCCAAGAGGATTAGAAGACGAAGAATTGCCCGGAACCGCACAAGCAGCTCCTCCGGTTACAAGCTCTCTCGCCATGTCTCTCTCTTGAATTTCAATATCAGAGAATTGAAATCCAATATCAGAAAGAACTGGAATTCAAGAATTGAGGTTCAAAACGACGACGTAGACAAGCAGGTGGTTGAGAAGAAGGGTTTGAATTGAAGTTGATAATGGAGAAGGTGAGGAGGTTTCGGTTATGTGTGTTTCTTCTGGGAAATAGCGCTGAGCTGAGACAATGATATGTGGGGTGCGATCAAACCAGTGTGCCGATGATGAAATAACTCCCTCCATATATTAATTAATTATTATTTATATAATTTAAGAAAAAATGTGGAAGGAGAAGGACAAAAATAAAATGAAAGAATTACTCCTACCTATAGTGATAAGTGTTTAATAAAATTGTAGTATATATATTAAAAAATAGTTAGAGTATATTAATTACAGTATTAATTTATTAATAATTTATTAAAAATATAAATTATATATTTTAAGTTATTAAATTATGTTTAAATTTTTTTAATTTTATAAAAATGTACTATGTGCATATGTGACGTACGTTGTTAAGGATCCAGTAGTTTATGCTTGTCTTCACGCCTTCTCTAACGTACATGACTCTTTCTTGACGTACATGAGACCATTATTATGTACGTTAAAATCTGGATGATATACGCTAACTGCATCAGAGTCTCTGTTTCACAATTCCGAGCATTCTAACGTGTTTTGTTTCAACTCAAATGTTTTGCGCATCTTCAAAATATAAAAGGAACTTAATGTTGATCACCCTTGATCCAACAATCTCCCCCTTTTTTATGATATTAAAACTTTGAAGCATTTAAGCACAACATCAAGGCAACATAAATTTGATCAAGGATTTCATCATTGTCAAGAGGTTAGGATTATACAATGTCTGATCATATATAAAAAAATAACCACTCCCCCTATCAAAAAAAATTGATGAAAATTTTCAAAATTTTCTTTTCTCAACTTCTTTGAAAACAATTTGCACATTGTTTGACATATAAAAAAAAATCATTTCTCCCCTTTTTTAAAATGATTTGTGCATAATTTCCAAACTTTTTTTATCCTCCTATTTAAAACAAAACAATATCAATAAAAATGAGAGGAGTTGAAAAGATAATACCAAATTTAGCATCTCCAATGATGTAGGATCTTTGCTCCAAGATTGTTAAGTCTTCTTGAACAGAGACCCGCTCTTATACCACTAGTTGGAGAATTTTTCGGGGATGATTTGGTTAGGTTTGGAGAGCGGAAAGGAGTTGGAGTGAGACGAGAAAAACAACACCAAGATTTTTAAAGTAGTTCGGCCAACCATGCCTACGTCCACTACCTAAGTCTCACTTAGGCTTTTCACTAGCGGAGATTGATTACGACTCAATCCAACAAAATCTTACAACAAGGTTGATTGTGGCTTAAACCTCCAAAGCCAACAAGGTTGATTATGGCTCATACTTCCAAGGCCAACAAGGTTGATTACGGCTCATGCATCCAAAGTCATTGAGTTTGATTACGGCTCATACCTCTAAAGCCATTAAGATTGATTATGGCTTATACCTCTGATGTTATTACAATGTTGTTTTACATAGGTTCACAACCAATCTTCCCCATACTCTCTAAGTGTTTGTAAAAACATTTTGAAGAAAATGAAAGCTCTATGATAGAGTACATATGTTGACACAATGCTCTTAATTTTCTCTCTAGCTTGAATTTGGTGTTTTGGGGGTGATGGAATGATAAAAACGTTTTGGCCTTTAATCCATATGATCATCCACGTTTTTCTGCCCTTCCTTGATGTATTTATAGCTTTTCCAAGCCATTTGACCGTTGGTGTTGAGAAACTAGCCGTTGGAGACTGTCTTTGCCATTCTAACGTACGTTACGCTTTCCTTACGTATGTTATCTAACTTTAGCTCCAGCACACGTACATGAACATTACTTGATGTACGTTGATCATAGCCACATCTCCAGATGGCGTACGTTGAATCTCCTCTGCGTACGTTGTGACTTCACTACGTACGTTGTGCATGTGTGACGTACGTTGTTAAGGATTTAGTAGCTTCTGTTTGTCTTCACGCCTTCTCTAACATACGTGACTCTTTCTTGACGTACGTGAGACCTTTATTACGTACGTTAAAATCAGGATCGCGTACGTTAACTGCATCAGAGTCTCTGTTTCACAATTATGAGCATTCCAACGTGTTTTGCTTCAACTCAAATGTTTTGCATATCTTCAAAACATAAAATGAACTTAATGTTGATCACCCTTGATCCAACAGTTTTGTCCTTGAAAAGACATCTCAGTGGTTTGAGGGTGGAAAGTGCTTATAAGCAAATAAATTACCATTGGTCTCAACTCCTAAACCATGTGGGAGCATGTCACTACAAAAACCATTGCTAACATACAGATAATAGATCAAGATCAGCATCTCTAACCACAAAAGCATAATGGAGATAAATTTTAAGGTGAATTCCTTAGCGTCCACTATAGTCCCCATAGTTTGGAAATTAGCCCTTCCGCTCCCTGGACCTTTATTATGTTAGTTTGTTTTCTTTTTTTAACATGTCACATCATATTTGTTGACATGACACATGGTCTCGTCTATATTTAAATTTTAAAAATTATTTTACCCCTTTCATCTATTCTACTCTCATTTTTTCCTCCCTTTTTACTCTCCACTTCCTCTCTTTCTCTGTCTCTCTCCATTACCACCACCTCTCTTTCAATATCCAAAACCAAGAGAAATAAAGAAAACTCATTATAAAAGCTCTTAAAATTAAACAATCAAACTCTTACAATCAAACATAGCAAAAACATATAAAAATTGAAAATTTTAATAAGGAAAAAATAAAATTTAATTATATAAAATTTAATCAAAAAAAATAGAGTGCTCATACAATGAGGACTTCAATTCAATTCATAGAATGCTCATAGAAATCCTTACCTAGAATGATCATGAATTGAGAACCTCAATTAACACATAAACTTTTAATCGACAAAAATAGAATTGAAAAATATAAAAATTAACATGCAGAACTACCACAAACCCCAATTCAACCATTTTCATCACAAAAAATCTCAATAAAAAATAACCCGAAATCATTCACTCTCTCACCCATTATTTTTATCCTCTTAAAAATTACTCCAAATTTGAAAATCCAGTTGAAAACACGTCACATTCTGCAACAACCCAACCCTGAAATAAACATACATGGCATATCTGCATCTCGTAATATGCATTTTTATGATTTAGTGTCCGTTATTTATAATTAGATTTTCAGAATACAAATTTAGTGTTGGATTTAAATGGATAATAATTTAGGATTACAATACAAAATAGCTAAGGAATTACCGTAACCCTGACAGGTTTTGATTAGCAGCATAATGTTAGATATAGTTTGAATTTTGAATGTTATTTTTATGTTTGTGTCAAATAAGAATAGAAATAATATGAAAGTGACTAAATTGAAAAAGAAAGGCATGAACTAAAAATAAATTAAGGACTAAAAAGAGAATAAATTAGAAAATGGAATCAAATAAGAATTAACATCCATATGTGTTAACATAACAAAGCTTTTGATGCATGGTCCTGGTTAAGTATAATTAGTCACCCATACAATTAGATCATCATGCCATCTGCACATCCAAAATAAATTAAGCAAAATTAAAAAAATGAATTAGATAAACATTGGCCCAAATTTTATTTGGGACAGATAGAAATCAACTAACCGACTTTGAGTTCACTCTTTTACTTTCATGTATAAGCAAACCCCTTCAAATATTATCTCTATTGTCTGAAACTTAGCCACTCCACCAATCATGTCAAGCCTAAAAATTCTATCCAAGAAATCTCTCCCCACAGCTGGTCATCTTTTATAGTCACTAAAGCAAGATTTAAACAAGGTAACATGACCAACCACCACTCCTCTTTAATTAATAGTCTATTTAATTATCTAATTTAGTTTTATGTTCCAAATTTAATTGGGACTTACGGATGTTTATATACTGATTTAAGAACTTGATTGACTAGTTGATTGAATTAGCAAGATAAATAAGATTAAATCATAGCTAGAATTATATGAACACAGAAGCAAAACTTGGAATTGAGTTGTATAGATTACTACTATCTTTGTATTTTGAATTAGACAGTGAAATTTTGAAGAACAAGGATATATGAGTCTAAATTCTAAAGTATCAAATAGTGTTTGATTTGGATTTGAATTGAGTGACAATAATTGAAACAATGATTAAAGGTTAGTCTGTTATGTTCCAACCATAGTCCCAACTTTTGAAACTTATGATAAATTTTGTAGATTAAATTGTAAAAATGTTTTATATACTTAGGAAGCCGCCCTATATATCTTGTTTTTGAATCAAGTTACAGAGGTTAATTTGGACCTAAAATGAATGATTTCTAATTCTTAATCTTTTAATTTTCATACATTTCAATCTTGTTAATTTTTCATATTTGCATGTCTTTGAAAATTGTGATGATTTGTTAATTGTTTGATTTTGATATACAAGTTTTTGATATTTTATTATTAGTTTATCTTTATATCATTGTTATTCTTCTTCTTTTTTAGTTTTTGAAATTTTAAAGGGAGAAAAGAGTAGTGTTGATATTTTTTTATCTTTTTTAAATGAAATATGCATAGTTTTGAGGTAAAATGGGGGAGAATTGATGTTTTCAAATATTTTTAGGAAATTATGCACAAATTATTTTAGATGGGGGAGTTAAAATTTGAAAATGGCTTTGATATTGTTTCATCTTTTTTATGATAACAAAAAAGGGGAAGAGAGTTAGATGAATTTGAAGTGAAGGGAGTAGTATTTTAAAATTGAAAAACTTGCACATTTATTCTATGAATTATTTTTGCATGATACTACTAACCACACGACAAGGATGAACTCCTTGATTAAAATTTGTTGATCTTGATGCAGCAATCAAATTCATGAATGTTTTATCATCATCGGAAAGGGAGAAATTATTGAGAACCTAAGTTTGATTTTGATGACAACAAAACATCTATGAAGTACCCCGCTTGTGTGTGAGGATTTCATTTGTTCCTTAGACATGCAGGTTTAGATAGAAGATTTATTAAGGACTTTTTGCACATAGCTACACCTTTATGCAAGCTACTGCAGAAGGAATTCATTTTTTAGTTCACTGAAGAGTGTAAAGTTACATTTGAAAAGCTTAAACAACTGTTGGTTTTGGCTCTAATAATTCAACCTTCAAATTGGGACTTACCTTTCAAAATTATGTGTGATGCCAATAATCATGTCATTTATTATGTATCCATAACTTTAAATGAAGCTCAAAAGAACTACTACACAGTTGAAAAAGAGATGCTGGCAGTTGTTTTTGCACTAGAAAAGCTCTGCTCTTATCTATTGGGAACAAAGGTAGTGGTGTATTCCGATCATTCATCCCATTTCTATCTAATAGCAAAGAAAGAAGCAAAACCAATAGATGGATTCTTCTATTGAGTGAACTCGACCTGAAAATTAAGGACAAAAGTGGAGTTGAAAACAAAATAGTAGACCATTCAAATCGTTTGTCACATGGTGGGTCAACTCAAACTTTGCAAGAGGAGTTCCCAGATGAGCAGTTTTTCTCTACAACTGTAAGGTTGCCATGGTATGTAAAATTATTGAATTACTTAGCCAAAAAAAAATTCTATCAATTTTCATGTCGAAAGCTTACAAAGACAATCTTAATAGTGATGCAAAATATTTTATATGGGATGATCCATATCTTTGGAAGCAATGTGTTGATCAAGTGATACAGAGATATGAAAGCACATTAAAGGGGGTGAATAGTGTGGTATGGCACTTCGTTGGAATTTCTCAGTTTTGAGCACTTCTCACGAACTCTCTTTGCTTTGTGGAAGCTTGTGTTGATAATGATATAGTGACGAACAAAGAGCAACAAGATTTGTAATAGTTTGGCAACTCTCTTGTCTACATCCACTACTTAAGTATACCCACTTGGGTTTTTCCACTATTTGCTTCTCAAATGATAATCACTTTTCCAATGAATAGTGAGAACTTCTACAATTACTTTCTAACTAAGTGAAAACTCTCCCCAAACTAGTTGTTTTCTCTAAGGTACAACTATGTCGAACCCTTTCTTAAAATCCACTTGATTTTAAGAAACTTTTACAAAAGTATAACTATTTTGAATACAAATAGAAAGCTCATAATATCTCACAAGAGCATCAAAGACTATACATGAATAATGAACGCTCTTAAACTACCTATAAAAGATGAAATATGCTTCTTTAATGTTTGCAATATGTGTGAGTGGGTTAGATGTATGTTTTGATGTGTTGGAGGTTTATTTATAGGCCTCCAAGTCGATATAGCCATTATGTAAAGAATACTAGCTGTTGTAGCTTTAATCTCATCATCATCATTACTGTCAGTATGACTTGCGTGCAAAACTGTCCATTTACGTGCACAACTTGTGATGTGAATGTTACTCTGTAATCATTGTGACAAGTCAGTAGCCATTGTGACAAGTCAGTAGCCATTGTGAAGTATTGTCTTGTCTTGTAAAGCTACACTTGCATATGCAACACACTGATTGCTTGCATAACTTTTTTATTCCAGCAGCTTCTGTTTTCTTTTATGTGAACACTTGTGTGCGTAAATGAAGGGTTGTGTGCGTAAACAAGCTTTTCAGTATTTTTTGAACATCAAAATGAAAGAGATATTAATGCAAGTATTTCTTGACTCAACAAAATGTGTGCCTGACACTGAGATTTCAGCAACTCTTGCTTTCTGCCATTCTGAAGCTTATGGGCTATGAAGCAGTGCAACATAAACTTTGGTGAAAGTGGTGAGCATAAAAAACTACAGCTTCAAGAGCTCGAAGAAATTTGCAATAATACTTATGAGAGCTCTATAATTTACAAGGAGAAAACTAAGGTCTTTCATGATAAAATGATCAGTAGAAAATAATTCTCAATCGGCCAAACAGTACTTCTATATCATTATAAGCTCTGATTATTTATGGGTAAGTTACATTCTTCTTAGGTAAGACGTAAGTTATGTTCTTCTTGGGTAGGACCCTTTATTGTCACTAACATTTACCCTCACGATGGAGTAGAAATTCAAAGCTCGACAACTTCAAAAGTGTTCAAATTCAATGGTCATCGATTAAAGCCTTTTTACAAAGGTGTCTAGGTCAAAAAAGTGGAGGAAGTGAAGTTGAAAGACCCTGTTTATACTGATTGAGATGAGGCATTCAGTAGGTCCAACGACATTAAATAAGTGCACTTCTTGATAGGCAACCCAAGCTCTTGGTTTTCATTGCATTTTCATTATCATTTTTTCTTTCATTTTTCATTTTTGCATCTTTACATGTTATTTCTTCTGTTCTAATTAGAGATATTATGTCATTATTATTTTTTCTTTCCTTTTTTTAAGCAGTGTCAGTAGTTATAGTTGGATTTTAAGAATTTTGCCAAGAAAATAAAAAATTATTGTCTTCTGCCTTAGCCTAGGGTTCTAGTTTATCTTGGTTCAGGTGAATGAGCTCAATTGTTGTTTCCATGGCTGGGTAACAAGTTAGTAATGTGGGTCAGATCTAACAATTCTACTTAATAAGAGTGGGTTTAGGGTTTAGGGCATAGTTATTATTTGTGGGTACTTTCACACTTTTTATTTTACTGTACATGATAAGAAACTCTCAAGGCCAATGCACACCCTTGTTTTGTTTTCAAGTTCGACAACTAACATCTTCCTCCATTTACTCAGGACCTTAGACGCCAGGACCACCCCAACCACCAAACCCACACAAGTGGAAACCATGTCATCCTCATTCCTACAAATTACAACATACCCAACACCACCACTTCCATTTTTTTTTCTTTTGTCTTTTCACTTCGTCTATTGTAAGACCCATCCCCTGGAAGTTCTTTTTTTCAAGCGTCGATGCTTACCAGCTTCAAATCTCTTTGCTGCAATTCATAAGAATCATTCGAGATTTCATTCTTTTCCCTTCCTTATGCAAGCGATTCAATGGAATGTTTCAAATTAGGGCATTGAGACCCTAATTAATATTACATTCAGTTAATGTCCTCGGTATGGTTGCATATTGGTGGTGTTAAAACCTTTAAAGGCTAAACTGATTAGTTGGGTTGTAGGTGAGTCTGTTATGTCTAGTCACTAATTTTTTGGTTAAATTAAGGGGAAAAAATATTATTGTTGAAGTAGAAGTTGTTGAATGAATTGATTTGCTTAGGTGTGGAATTAGCGATTGGGTGCTCTTAAGCTTATTGATTTTTCTTGCTACAATTTGAAGTTGGGTTCAAAGAATATTATTTTGACTTGCTCGACATTGTTGAGGAGTTTTTGAATGTTGAAAGTTTGGTTGGTATGCGTTTTGGTGGCTGAAATTTGATAGGTTTACGGATTTGGCTATGGATGGAAGAAAAAAGTTTCAGGTTCTATTTGTTGAGGTGTTTTTTCACATGTTGATAATATGGGTTATTTTATGTGGGTTCTATTTCATCGATAATTGGAATTTTTAGGTTTAGGAGTTGAAGAGTGCTTGTTTGTGCCGAAATTAGTGCTCTATTTTGTCTAGGTATTCTAATTTTAGACATGGCCTATGTTGTTTCACTTGGTGTTTAAGCCAATTTTGTTAGGATTTATGTTGTTTGCTGGAATTTGAATTAACCTAAAGGGTTGTGGTGACTTTGCTAATGTGTTAGTTAATTGAGTGAAAAGATCGGTTAGAATAGATGAAGACTAGAGGAACATTCAGATTGAGCTAAAAGATCATCACCTACTTCTTGCATCAAAGGAGTTTTTGGCACATGAATTTGTCTAAAGGAAGCACGACTTTGCAGCATGGATAACACATCTTTCCCATTTTCTTAACCCTCTTCCTCTTTATTTTTTTTATATTGTTTTAAACATTAAGGACGATGTTTGGGTTAAGTGTGGGGAAGGTGAACTTGATATTTCGTTGATACTCTTGCTTGTTATTGTCTATGTTGATGTGCCTTCATTGATAAATAAATATGCTCTGCTATCCTTGGATGCTTTGTTGTTTTGCTCTTTGAATTCTAATCTTTGTGATTCTTGTCAATATTTTAGCGTGAATTTTGACAAGGAAATGCTGATTTTTTCCTCCAAAATTCATTTTATAAAGCTAAAAATTTTGTAATCGCTATTGCAAAACATTGTTGGTAGACTTGGTGTGACGTTTCTTTGCTTAACCTTATTTCTCATATCACTTGACAATATGCAATTTTTAAGGTTGAACCAATTCCTATGAGGGTAACAATCTCTATCATAATTATGTTTGATAAAGGTGTAAATATTTCTTAACTTAGTGAAGTGATACACCCTTTCCTCTCCCCCCACCCCCACCACTAGTTTAGGATGAAGTGATTAAACCTATGAGATTTTGAGCTGATCAGGTGAGACATCCAAGTCACTCTTTATTTTCTTGTCGTGTGATAGTTCTTTAATGTGAAATTTTCTCTAAAACTTGGTTGGAACTATTTCAAGACCACATTTATATGTGAATGCATGTAGAATACTAAGGTTTTCTTCTTGATTGAAACCACTATGTTGAACCAAGAGTGGTTAACATTTGGATCCCTTTGTGTTTTGGAGATGAACAAAATTGAATTTGATATTTGAACATTCGTTCAAGGCTAACTCGAGTTACATATTAGTCCAACTCGAGTTTTTTAAGTAACCATCGCGTCCAGAAGTGAAGAAGAAAATCATACCATTAGGTGCAAATATTCAACTCGAGTTATTCAATAGCTAGGGAACTCGAGTTATATGCATTCAACTAGAGTAAGACAACTTTCCAAGGCCGATGTTCAAAAGCAACAACTCGATTTAATAGGAAGCCAACTCGAGTTAATCAGTAGCTATTCAACTAGAGTTAGTGAGAAGGTCAACTCGAGTTAAATATTCTGGGTATCAGAGACATAAAATCAACTCGAGTTACATTATCTACAACTCAAATAAATCAATGAAACATGAAGCATGAGATTGAAGGATAACTCGATTTATCATTGGAGACAAAATGATTATACCTAGTACTGATAAGATCAGAGTTCAAAAGTTGAGGGTTGGTGGTCCTAACGGCAACATCTATGGATAACTCGAGTTAGAAGATTGCCTACTCGAGTAAGAGGTGCAGAAAT